>VDFB02330137.1:0-39132 GCA_007258455.2 Sequoia sempervirens | reverse complement strand
CAAATTCTTTACTTTAAGCCATTCTATCATAGATTATAGGATGGTCCATTTTGAAGATTTTCATATTGTACAATTTTGTGTAGGTGGCATTTTAAGCATCTTGTCAGGGTTGATGGGGAGAAGTATAAACCTTGTAGCCATTTGGTCCTTAAATTTTTTGAATTTTTTCAAAGAATAATTTTACATAAAATTTTAAGTCCATATAACTACATAAAATGTTGAGTAGACATGCCAAGTGCTTTGCAATAATCTGGCTTATTTTCCATTCCTTAGTGTCCATTTAATTTTTAATATGCCTGCCATTATTGCAAGCCCAAATAGATAAAGAAAATAACAAAATAAAGTACACATACACTACAAGACAAGAATTTTTAAATAAGACAAAGCACAAACTTACCATCAATTAATTCTGAGCACAATCACTAATTAATTTAGCAATCTAAACACCCACATTTTGCTATACTAAGCATAAAACAATAAATAAAACAAATATCCAACCTGCAGACTGAGTGTTTTCAGAATTAGAGTAGTTTGAAGATGAAATTGATGTTTTATGTTCTTAGGGAAATACTCCAACAATCATAATTCACTTCAACCGGTTGACAACTTTGGTCTAAGTATGGGTAGATCTTGTAGAGGGGTGTAGCTAGGCTATATGAGGCCTTTTGGAATTTTAAGAAATGGGGATGAATTTGAGAAAAAATTCTATGCTCGCAAGAGGTGAGTGATAGAAACCAAGGTGGAAGATACCCCAATCCAACACAAAATGATCAGACTCAATCAAAGAAACCTGACCTTGAACACAAAACACTCAACTTTCCCTGAACACACACCTAGAGGCTTGTAGCCCTCAAATCTTGACTTTTCTCAATATCTTTTAGAGAAGGCCATACAGAGACCTATCAAACATCATTTGAGGCACACTTCAACTCTTGACACAATATACCAAAAGATTACTTGTGGTTTCTTTGCAACAATATTGAGAATCAATAGGCTGCCCTGGCTTTTAGGCCACCAATTAGCCCTCTTTTACAAAGGAGGTGCCACCTAAACAACTGATCTTCACCAAAAATCCACTGATAGTCCTTAATTGTGTTCTAAAACAAAAAATTCCACAATCACTTCTCAGGTTCATGACCTTTAAGATGCTGATCCATGAAACCCTCACTCTACATGTAAAATACCAAGGGTTTATAGAAACTTGACTTACCTGGGATTATCCGATCCAATCAATGCTTCCAAAAAATAAAAAAATGGTCTGAACACACTCAATCAACCCTCACATAGATAGTCCCATTAGAAAATTTCCAAAACCTTGACTTAATTCCCCATTTACACTTGGAAAACAATGCATTTTCCCCCTAGGGCATCATCCCAAACCCAAAAAATCACTTCCTCTACCCTCCAAACCATGGGAACATATAAATTAACATGTAAGAAGTCATTCCACCGAGTTATAGGCCAAGACAGTGGGTGGAATGACTTAAGGCATCATTTAGACTCCAATCAAGCCCTTGATTGGTTTTTAATAGGCAGTTTCAAAAAATCAATGAATTCTCCCACAAATCTCAATGAAATCCTCTCAAACTTGCTTCAAAGGAAAGCTAATCCATGCCTTTAAAAACTAAAATAAGCTTCAAATCACATTCAGACTGTACGAGCTCGTACAATCTCTGTAAAGTATATAATTTCCCTTTAAACTACCATGACCCTTCACATTCTTAAAAAAGTTGCATTTTGTGCAATTTTTGTTGACAACTTTTTGCCTATTTGCAATATTTGCATCTTTTGACTCTCTAATCACTTAAAACATTAGTAATGGTCTATCTATACCTTATTAAACCCAAAAAAATTACCTCACACTGAAAAGGTACCTACCTAGAACCCTTTTGTCAACATTGACAACTTCTTGACATGTTTGGCATCATTTACAATATAGACCAATGAGACACCCAAGTTACTGATTACATCAAGAATGGTCTCATTAGACATTATTTAGACTCAAAACACTCAACAATTGAAATTCTAACACATAGACCCAACTCTCCATGAGACAACTAAAGAGAAAAAATTGAAATGATTGATCAGGCACATGGGATCAGGCCGTCATCACATAGTAGATTAGGCATACATTTTAATTAATCCATATTCTGAATCTTCAGAGGTATTTTTATTTTGTCAGATGAGGGGGAATTTAGATACTCAGGATCTTGGGGAAGATAAGAAAGATCATTTATTCTCTACAGATATTGTAACGATTTCCCAAACATAGAGCCAAAAAACTAGAGCTAATTGTGGGCCAAAAGAATAGTAGGGGAACAAGTCTGCAAATGCAAAGACATTGGAGGAAATTGCAAATAGTAACCATTTCCCCATTCAAAAGAGAGCTCCAAGTTCTTGTCAATAATTACAAGTGACAAAGAGGAAGTGGAGAAAGCTAAGGATTGAGTGGGTACCATCTCACCACCATTGCTAGAGGAGCCTCCCATTATGCCTATTGCGTTCCAAAACCGTTACTTCACTTCCTAGAACTAAACTTCACTCATGATGCTAAGGTTGTCATTAAGAAAGTGAAATCCATTCATCAACAAACCATGGAGGGTTTAAGGTCAACTCAATGAGAGGGGGTACTCTCTCGTACACTTCAAGCTCAACTTAAGCTCAGGAGGGTATCCCTAGAGGTTGAAAAAATATGAAAAGACTAATGACTTGGTAGCTAAACCCCATTGTTGATTCAATCCCAAAAGTTTTCACTAGGATGAGAGCAACTAGCTACCTTACTACCTCTATATAGCTTATTCAACACAGTTTCAATGAGTGCAAGGTGAAAACAAGATACACGATTCACAAAAGTTCATGAAGACTATTCCCTGGAAAATGGTGAAACTGTGAACTGCATTAACTAACTAAACTAATAATGGTTTTAGATTTGTTCATGTTGATTTAAATTGATTGAGCCTTATTAATCATAGACTGGTGCCTATTTTTGGGTAATAGAGTCAAGTTGACAGGAGTGAGGAGCAATGAAAGTGAAAATACTGAGTTGTAACTAGATCATTAAAATATATCAAATTTAGTGTATTGCAGAAAGAAACATGCTTAGCTATCCACAATCATATTGCACAAACTCATATGTAATCTTTGAATGATCATTATAATATTGTAATTGTATTAAAATTCCGCCATATTTTAGAACAAGGAAATCACATTCACAACACTAAACATGCTAAAGGGGACCTCAATAATGTTTTGAAGTACCCTGAACACGTACCTATGATTTACCTTGAACATGTACCTATGATTCTAGAGAAATGTGAGATAGGTAACGCTATGTCAGGTTGGGGAACTCTTCTTGGAGGTTCTAAATGATTTGCCTCTTTTTTATAAGACTGTGTTGGTAGTTCCACCTAGATCACAGTTGTTTGGTGGGATTCCAAACCCAGACAATGAGGTGCAGTTGTGGAAATCTCATAGAGAGAAGCTACAAGCTACCATGATGATTTTTCTGAGTGAATTTATATCAGAGTCTTGCTTAGTGTGGCTTAAGACATGTGCAAATGATATTCTCTCTGTAGATAAGCTTGGGGGAAAGTATTTGCTTGATCTTATGAAAAGTGGCAAGGAACTTATAGAGAATGAGAAATTGATCAGAGAAACATTGGACAGTCTGGATGGATTTGAAGGGAGCTTGGAGTGGCTAAAAACATTTTTTGGTTCAAATGTTGAGTTTCCATGTCAATGCGTGTGTGAAATTGTTTTGAAGCACTCAAAGAGTCTGTGGGATGAACTTTTTGAAAGCTTGTTTGTTAGTAGGATGAAACAAATAAAAGCTGATGGATTTGCAGATCTGCGTGAGAGAGTTAAGGTTAGTAAATGCCTTGAAGCCATAGTTACATCTCTAGAAAGTTACAAAGATGTTGAAACCCATTTACACAAATTAACTACTAGTGAGGGCTGGCTTGTTAAGAGAGGGGACCTAAAAAGTGTCAATTTAACTGGATTGAGTTTTAGATTTATGATGACAAATGATGAAGACTGGTTTGGTCACCTTAACACTTATTTTGGAACAGAGGTTAGTCAAATAAAAGATACCATAGATGAGGGGTCTAAGAATATTCTAGAAGACCTCCTAAGTTTTCTTCATGCACATAAATCTCCTTCAAGGATAAATGATTTAGCACCTTATTTGTAAGAGCAATGCTTCCATTTTATCTCAACATTGATTGTTGAGATTGAAGAAAATCTTGCACATCTTTCATAAGCTCTCTAAGAAATAAAAAATGAGGAGATGCCAGAAAAAATGAACAAGGAGACACTAGAATCGACAATTATAGTGGAAAGGGTACTTTTCTTAGGAAGGTTTTTAGTTGCTCTCAATTTTCATTCAACTTCCCTTCCACTAGTTCTTGGCTCATCTCAGCTCTCGTTTGTCGAGAACAAAGCTTTAGTTTCAAGGAAAGGATCTTCAACTTTTAGATATTCCAGTACTGATTTTGATTACCCTCTTCTAGATAGTTCTGGAAGACAAATACTAATGAGAGGGGTCGGTTTGAAGCCTGAATCACAGGGAAAAAATAAAAACACCAAATTGAATAAACTGAGAAGAACTATGCACAATCTTTGTAGATCAGAGCTCATAGCATGTAGATATTGTGGATAACTGAAGAGCTTTCAGGCATATAAGACTTTGGCTTTTATCATTGGTAGTTGTCAACAATAATAAGGAAATTAGAGGGTCAAATATAATACATGCAAATGCTGATTCATCAATTGTCCTATACACGAAGAATTGGTATAGACCATAATATGTGCCAAATAGATTTTTTCTGCTAATTAGTATATTAAACTTAACTACTGTGTCCTAAAGATTTCGAGACTTGTGAATTTATTCAAATATGTTAGTGAACCCAGTGACTCAGGTTCCACTGCACTGTAAACATTAAACCCCTACCATCCCTGCACTCCTTTCATTGTACTCTACATGGTTGATAGAAGAGCCACTTTTCACTTTATTATTGTTCATCCTTTTTCTTTACATGCTACTCTGTTTTTTACACTCAACTTCAAAAGTGATTTGCATGCCCCCTCAGAAAGTGGAAGCTAATTTTAAGAGTTCAAATTCTAAAATTTGTATAGGCAACTCAATCTACATGTCCCTTAATATAATTTTTATAGATAAAATTAAGTTCTCCTGTGAACTATGCAATTTAATAGTGGAAAATTTGAAAAGAAAAGATCACTTTTAACATCTCATAACGGAAAAGAAAAGAATAAACAGACCTTGATTCCAATTTCTCTATATAAATCTTGAACTTCTACAACACAAGATGGATATGCTTTTCCATAATTAGCCTAAAAAAGAACATAATCACTGTTAGTCAATAAGCAGCTAGTGCAAAATTACACGGATAGTCACAAATGAAAATGGACTTATCTGCATACATATAGTCTTTGAATTTGGCTCTCATTTTCCCATTCAAGAGCGTGCGCTACAAGCTAGAAGCATTTAAAGTCTTCAATGTCCGTTCCTATCTGCATATACCAGCTCCAAAAATAGAATAGTAAGTCTGTGATTAACATACCTATGGAAAAGAAACTTACTTTTAAGTTGATTTAATGTGCAACAAAAAAATACAAGCATTATGCATTTTTTTTTTACAGAAAAATGATTATAATGACATAGAATTGGACAAGACTCTATAGGTACCTTTTCTCAGTTGCATCTTAAGTTTCAAATTTCATTTTGAAACACATCCCAGTAGAAAATGGATGGTTGAAACTCTTAACATACTTGGTATAAGGAATCACAAATTCTGTTGGACTTCTCGTGCAAAAACCGAAACATGCAATGTTGAGAAATACAAAGAAAAAGCATCTAGTTTCCACATTGTGTTATGCTCTATTTATATGTGAAACTCTAGAAACTTTATTATGTGGTCATAATAAAGATCACCAATAAGATTGAAAATTAAAAAGAGTTACAACGAGTTTCATAGTTATACATGAAAGAAAAGCAATGCGAAATACATACATTAAATCTATCCACTTGAGGGCATGGTTAAATATCAGTGGATGCAATTTTTTTGAGAAATATCTCAAATATAAGGACACATAATTCTCAGAGCCATATAAATGTGATCTGTCTACAAACAAGACCTAACACTGTTACAGTGGCTACATAGTAGATGCTTCAAAATTAAAGGAAATGTAAATATATTATATTATTTTGCATTTTATATTTTTAAGCTTTTAAATATTTCCTTTTTAACCCTAACATTGGGTATTGTTCTACTTCTCTCAACTAGTCAATTACCATCTCACAAATTTTCAACTTCATCTACCAAGAGTTGAGTTCCTTGATCCAGTTTATATTTGTATGATTTCTTTCTATTCCTATATCTATTGATGCAACAGTTCAACAAAAAGCAAAAGGGAGGAATTGTAAGTAGAAAATATAGTCCTGTCAAGCTGTTGGGAAAACTATAAAGAAGATGATACTAATTCCATAGGAAAATCAACTTCTTTTACTTAGTTTAAATGTGGCTTCCATGATTTTCTACATGTTATAAATGTACGAGTACCATGCAAAAAGAATAGCTCAAATTTCTATTTAAAACATGTTCATTTCATTGGAATGAAAGACGTTTTGGAAAGATTTCAAGTCACGAAGTTGCAACAACAAAACCAAGAAAGGTCACTTGGACTTCAAAACACTCCACTTGTCATTGATAACAAAAACATCTTACAAGCTTCAAAATCAAGGGAAGAGAAAAGCAATCCCATTTTCACCACGATTGAAGGAAAATCCTTTAAGGTAGAATAAATGAGAAAAAATCTTACACATTTAGTAAGATAAGAGATGAGAGAAACATTAATTGGCTAGATAGCAACCATCAAATTTGGACGCAAAGTCCCAAATCCAGCAACTTTAGTTGTGGAAAGTACTAATTAGTAATTAACATACCAGTACAACATATACAAGCACATCATTGGCCAAATTCCAAATACTGCCTAAATTAATATACCTTTATGTTCCTTCAGCTTAAAAACCAAACTCATCATGCGTCAATTTGGCAGTTTCGTTAGATCCTAAAAATTAGATGTTGGTTAGATATTATAAATGTTGAGGATACATCAACATGCACATAATATGCTTTACATCATTGGGGATATATAGGAAATCCTTAACATGGACATAAATTAACTATATCTAGAGAACAAATGGTGCAGGAGCACCTTGACAATGTCATGTTTCCATGGAGCAAATCTTGAAGGTTGATTAAATTTTGATGATTCAACATTGTTGTAAGGTAATTTGAGTCATTTTTCATTTGTTGAGGTAATTAGGATGGTCATTTGAGTCTATTATGTAAAATTTTGTAAAAATATGAAAAGTTGTCATACAAAGATGCAAAAAGTGCAAAAAATGCACAAGGATGGAATACCAAAGGTCATAGGGTAGTTTGAGTTAGTTTCATTCATTGGAGGAAGTTGTAAAGCCTTTAAAAAGGCATTGTAACTCATTTCCAAGATAGGGAGAGATTGGATTGAAGATGTAGTGAGTTGGAGGAATTGTATTGTGATGGAGAATCATAAATAAATTCTGTCTTTTCTCAGAAATTACTAAAAAACAATTGTTTCAGGTCTTTGTATGGCCCAATATGGGAAAAAGGTCACTTAAAATTGTTTTCAGGTAAAATTATGCTCAATCTCCTTCCCTCCAAAGTTTGTTTCATGCAATTTGGTTCAAATTTGAATAAGATATTGGGAATTTTCTGAAAACAGTGGAAACCCTGATTTAGGGTAAACAGTGACATAAAAATTTGTGTTTCTCCCAACTTTTCCATTGAAATGTTCTAATTCTTGGTGAAAATATTCCACATGGCATGTACTTTCATGTTTTTGAGGTTTCATACCATAAGGTATAGGCTAATATGTGAAAAGAGAGAGGTTAGGACTGAAAATCTGTGTACTATATGAGAAAACAGAGTTTTGGGACAGTCAAATAGCCTAAAGCCTAGGGTTTGTTAAAATGTTTATGAAAATAGACTTCTGATAGATTTGTGAGCATGAGTAAACCCAATGAAGACTATTTGAAGTGTTTATTGAATGAGTTTGAGACTGGAGATAAGAGAATCAATAAACCCTTGTGCAGTTTAAGCCCAATCAGACCTAATTTGGAATGGTAACAGTTAGGTTTGAGCCTTGTTTCCTAAAACAACCTATGATGATATTTTGATATGTTTTAAAACCCCTTAAGGGGGTATCCTAAAATCCATCATAGTATTGAATGGAGGTCTGTGTCAAAGGATATCTCTGACAATTTATGTTTGGAGGATTACTAGCTTTGAAGACAGGTTTGAGTGAAAAGCCATTTGGGTAATGCACTCAGGTCCTGGTGTTGAGTGTTTTGAGTGAGATGGAGTCTCTAATGAGCCTGAAGATGATAATTAAACTTTTTTGGGTCAGGAAAAGTGGAAACTCAGATTTGTGCTCTTGTAGTGATCATTTACATGGTGAATTCTCTTATGAATTTGAAGAAACTAAATGGATTTAGTCCATAGTTGAGGAACATGTTTTCAAGTGATTGATTTTCTTCCTTTGCACTGCATCAACAAATCACTTGTTTCTTGATGACACCAAGTCAACTCAGGCAAGTGATGAGGATGAAATTCTAACCACTGAGGTACAAAGGACCTTTCCAATCTAATGGACCACATAAACAAAAGCAGGTCAAAGTTCAAACTATACAAAAGATTTTAATTGGTTATGTATAAAGCTTGATCTGCAAGATGAATTTCCCCAGTTAAAATGAAGTATGATGATACCCATTTACCAACATATAGTAGGAGTTTGCACAGTTTACTGTTGACATTTTATGTTTTGATATGAGCAATTGATAAAATGTATCTTCTAAATGGTGGCAAGTAGCTACAAATGCAAGAGAGCCACAAAACAAGTTAAAAGGTTAAGCCAAGAATTTCCATAGTGAAGGGAAAATATTAATGTATCATTCCAATAGAATGCAAATTTTTCATAAAGATTGAATAAAAATGTAAGGATAGATAAAATAAGCATATGGACAAGTAGAATCAGATGAAGACCAGATTCATTACAAAAACTTGAAAAGCATGATGAACATGCTCCATCTGCAAGATAACCAAGCTTGAAGTGTAGAAGGAAAGATAAAAAAGAATGGATCATATGGCCTAACCATGTATAGATTTGAAAAGTAAAATTAATTGAAACCATGGAAAGTGACTTACCACAAGATTCTGCACAAATCATTTTTGATGCGGAAAAATGTGCAGAGGTTGCCATCCAAAATCAGGCGTCACACTTTCACTTCTCCATTTTGGTGGGCTACCTTGAAAATAAGGTTTCGTCCTTCACTTCTCCATTTTAGAGGGCTATGCCTGAAAATAAGGTTTCGACTCACTTCTCCATTTTGGCGGGCTACGATTGAAAATAAGGTCTTAACAAAGGTTTTAGAGTATGTTTATTAAAATGAAAATTATGGCCAAGATTTTAATAATCAACAAATTTTGACATGTTAAATATATATATAAAATTATTACTAGCAATTGCACCTTGGTGTGCAATAGGTACGCCGAAGATGTATGAAAGGTCAATTAGAGAAAATTTTGGTGTATTTTTTCAGACATATGTGTAGTACATGAGGTCAATTAGTAGGTCATTTAGCAAATGATGTTGTTTATGTAACAAAGATCTCAATTAGCATTCACTCAATAAATATATATTTTAAATATAATTTTTCATTAGACAAAATTATATATTTGTAATAGTAAATTTCTTGCAGGAGTTCAGTTTATTTTTTCTCTATCCACCTCTCTATATCTTGTCTATATCTCCCTCTCCATTTTATGTCTTTCTCTCTATATCTTATCTCTATCTCCCTCTCTCTTTTATGTCTTTCTCTCTCTATAAATTTGTCTGTCTATATTAAACGTCATGCTACCTCGAGCATAACTCCCCAAGGACACATACCATTCTTGGATTTTTGGCATGAAACAAGTAATCAAAAGTTAGTTTTTCTTTTCTCTATCTCTCTTTACCTTTCTATCTCTTTTTTTTCTATTCCTTTCTCTTTCAATCTTTCTCTCCATCTATATCTCTATTCCACTTTATCTCTCTACCTCTATATTTCTTTGTCTCTATCTCTTTATTTATTTTTATCTCCATCTTTATCTTTTCTATTATAATTTAACTAATTTATATAATCATACTTGTAAACTATTTGAAATATCATTATTTTCCTCTAGTAAATGTAGAGTATGTAAACTTATATGTAGCTTAGTATATATTTGATAATTGTATGCATATTTATCTTCCACACTACATAGTTGGGCCCTTTGAGGAGTTGGGAATTCAATTTAGAAGAAACTTTGGTGTTTATATGATGACACCACAAAACAAAATATTTATTCCAAAAAATTATTAGTAATTTTATTTGTAATATTTTATTATTAATTATGGCGGGCTATGATTGAAAATAAGGTCTTGAAGAAGGTTTTAGAGTATGTTTATTAAAATGAAAATTATGACCAAGATTTTAATAATGAGCACATTTATTTAGTCATTTTTATTTGTCTGATATTAGTCATTTAGTTGTGATTTTATCCGATGACCAAATTAGTCACTTATAAATGACCAAATTAGTCATTTATTTACAAAATTCTACTAGTGTTAGTCACGTGACTAAAAGTTTTAGTCATGTAGTCATTTATTTGCCAAATTCTACTAGTGGAAACAACGTTCGCTTTCTTTGTTTTTTGAAGTCTTGGGCCCCATCATTAAGCAATTTTCTTTTGATTTCTTCTGTATTTTACTCGAGGGTTTGAAACCCTGAGTCTCTGCCGAGTTGAAAAAATATTAAGAGTGCATCTTGAAACTCCAAATCTCCTTCGTTTTCCTTTGTTGATTTCAATTAATAGCGACCAACTGTGCCATAATCACACTGTTGTGATAAAATCGTGCAAGATTATAATATGAATGAGACTTCATGATAGGGTGGTCAATTGAAACAAGAGGTATCTCAGTCAACTATTCTACAAGAAAATGCTACCCCATGAAGAAAAAATGGTCTGCAAAATGATTCAATGCCATTGCACAGTACAAGTATAATTCAAATACTATACACATTTTTCCTTTCCTTCATTGGCCACTGATCACCAAAAAACCATCATTACCTTCATCTCCTTTGGCTTCTATACCAACATGATCCTCTTGACTTCAAATTTTGTGTGAAGAAACCCTTGCTGCTTACTATCACATTGTCTTGATTGTGCTCTCAGATAATACTGTCAACTATCCATCACACTATAATTTTTCAGCATCAACCATGATATACCTTGGAGAAAACTCTTAACATTGATTGTCCTCCATGACTATATCCATCTTATTGTATAGTGCTATGATAGTGACATCATCTATTCAAAGTTTAATAATGAACATCCTTGATTTTGGATATTATCATGGTAATAGTGTTTTATCTTTAAAAGACCTCACTGTCCTTTTGATGAATGCATTCCACCACATTCCTCTATTGTATTGTAGAAGCATCTAATTGAAGAGAACTACCTTTTATATATTCATGGCTTGCTGATTATGCTTTCCATGGTGACACCAAGACCATGATTCTCTTTAAAAATGCTGCCTTGTTGTTTTTCATATTTAACTATGACTGTCCTTTGTAGATTGTGAACAATCTTTAGCAATATCATTGTGTAGTTGTGAATCACTGTTATGGAGGTCACTACCTTGAAGACTTGACAATCACACTCTCATGCTTAAAAACCATCCACACTGAAAGTTGCAGCTTCCCATTGTAAAATGTCATTTGATGACTTGACATTTATATAGATTAAGTGATCATGCTTATCTAAGAGGTAGTTGTCATGCTGTCCATTCTTTATATCCGACTTGGATACTTTTGCATAGTCTATTGTCACCCTCAAGTGAAGCTATCCTTTCATCCTTGACTATCAAAAGTTATTTCTCCAATACTCCGCCATTGCACCTTATCATTATGCCTATCTTCACCATGCAACCTTTTTTGTGTCTGAGATCACTCCTTTGGTGTTGACTGCCACAATGATGTTTTTCTTTTCCATCTTTTCAAGGCTTTATCAACTATCCTTCTTGGAATTATTGTCATAGTCATATACTTGTCATTGGCCATCACAAGAAATTCAAACTTCCATATGCCTACTGTCTTTATCTCTACGAGACTGTCCCCACATGCAATTCATATCACTGTCTTTGATGTCACTTTATGTTACAAAGTATGTTTACTATGGAATTATTGCTTACTTGTAGCTTGCAATAACACTGTCTTGTGATTACCTTGCCATGCTAATTGCAAAAAGACAAATGTACCACTTCAAGTAATACTCTGTTGCATCACTTTTTGAACTCAATGCATATACTACACTATTGGTATGCATCCTAGCAAGGGGAAAACATTTTTACCATATTTTAAGTAGCCAAAAAGATCCATCTATTGTGAATTGTATGCTTGCATAGTTTACTCTTCCTGGTCCACAATTCTTTCTGTTCTTGCACATGTTGAATTTTTAGATAATACATGTGGGGTATCATTGCTTAGGCCTTTTGAAACATGACTACCAATTAACCCTTATATGAAGGGCTGCTGCTTCAGTTGAATTTATTGTGGGTTGAGCTCCACCTACATTCAATAATTGTTGTCATTCATAATGCATGGAACAATGATTATCTTTTGTTGATTACTTCATTCAACTGTATCACTGTGTTTTTCATTTACATTGCATTGTTGTTTGGGACATGTTGATAAGATAGCCTTGATCATTTACATACTGTAACACTGATCATCATGTAACTTATGACAATTTCTAATTACACCTGTTGATTCATGCTGTCTCATAAACACACATATATATATTCATATTGTGCCTTCATGGAATAGTACATCATTGCATTTCTTTAATGTGTTTTGATACAAGACATTGAATTCATCCTTTATGATTACCTTGAGCAAGTATATGTCACTTATGATAGTGACTAATATCCCACTATCACAAATGATGTGTGCTTGCTTGAGTGAACCATAAGGAGATGAATTACCTTTCTATGCCTCTTTAAAGCACAATAAGGCAGCATGCTGGGCTCCACCCTTGTGGGAGCCCATTTTACTCCACATGGTGTAATGAGATGAAACAATTAGTGACAAAAATTCACCTATGCCTGTAAAATTAGCAAACATGTTTAGATAAAATAGAGCATATGATAGATTTGTTTGATAACTCTCTTGTTTTCCTGGACATCTATAGTATGCCAGCTATTCTAATGCACATGAGGATCAGACTATATGTTTATGGATCTTTTCCTATGTACTGATTGGTGATCCTTCATTAGTCTAACCAACTCTCTTCTCACAAATGCAGGAAACCTTGGAGCAGTAAGGGGCAAGCAAAAATTGGAAGGTAGATGAGTAGGAGGACTGAAGCTGATGGAAGGAAACTCAACCAAGATTTGTCATTTAGGCAATGATGGGTCCCCCATCTTTACATATGCATTTCCTTTTATTTGTAAATGTATAGTTTTTTTCTTTATATGCATTAAAATAGTCAGTCGAAGTCGGCTTGTGAGGGACACTATACACTTATGATTATCAATAAAGACTACCTTTGCAATAAATGTTGACTCTCTATTGTATTATATGCAATTGCATAATGTAATAATGCAATCCTTTGATAATCTCTTTTATGCATATGGATGAAACTTAGCAGAAAATGATATGTACCTTTCATCTTTAGTTTGTAAATGCTATCTCAGCTCTACCCGATTGAGCTGGAAGCAAAATCAGGTAATATTTTTGGTGACATCTGCTATATGTTTTCCTGCTAAACATCTTGACCAATTTTCCGAGCTTATCCATTGGGCACAGAGTCACTAGGAAACTTAAACAAGACTTGAAAATAGTCTCAAATATTGCTGTAACTCATTAGAACAACGTATGACACCTTGGAAACTTATTCCAACCAAACCAAAACTTTAGAACAAACCTACTAACTGTGCAAAATAATACTTGGAGGAAAAATAAACTAAAACTGAACTGAAACTTATTCTAACCTTCTCTAACCAACAACAAGGCCTAGTCAAACAAAACCATTGACTGGATTTATGAAATAACTACCCTTCCTAACCAATAACTGATGCATTACATGATTATTTAATGCTGAAAGAACATGGAACACATGTAGATATTCAATAGACTGTTGCAATGTTTCATGAAATATGCAAATAAAATCACTTACACCTTGATTTTGATCATGCCTATTGTTGTCCTAGACTAGAAAAGTGAGCTGAATATGATCACTTTCAGTTGCAAATCCAAAATTAGCTTCTTCTTCAATTGCATCCTCATACTTGGGTGAAAGCATGACCTTTGGTACTTCAGTGGCCTCCAAATTGGCTAAATACTTGATTGGACAAGCCCTAGAGCAAACAAACTTTGAACTTCCCTTACTGGTTGCTTCTCTTTCTTCTTGTTTTTCATGGTTGTCCTGCTTCATGGCTAAGTTTGGATTATAGAGAAAATGACCATAATGCTTAGAAAAACCAATTCATTACCTTCACCTTGCATAATAAGTTGCCACGTTGATTCCTCCTCCATGGTCAATGCACAATCCTCTTCCACTAGGGTGGCTAACAACCCATCAAAGCTATTAACTCTTGGAAGGCTCTTAAGAACGGTTGATTCAAGCTCAAAATCCTCATTATCACTCAAAGAGGTACACTTCAAATCAGGCTTTTCTTCCTCAATGAAGGAAGGTAAATGTTCAAATGATGAAGTAGCCTCTTGAAAAAAACTTTCATCTAATAAATTAGCTTCAAGCTCTTCTATACAGTAGAAAGGAAGCTCCTCCAACCATCTAAGACCTTGAAAAATAGGTTCATGAGAAGTTTCTTGACTTGAGAGAATGAACTCCTCTCTATTAGGACCATACTCCTCTTGTTGCTTCAACACTTGTTTAAGTTTGTGAACCTGCTATTCTAGTCCAACATGATTGTCAACCTCTAACAAGTCTGATTCCTTGTCAACCAACATTGAACAAAACTGTCCAATCATATCTGTGCACACTGCTTCATAAAGCTCAATATTATCCTTTTCATCCATAACATGTTCAAAGATATCAAAGCTCATATCCTGGACAATGGTGTTAGGTTCAGTTTTATGCTCTTCTTCATGGTCTAAGGCTCCATTTTCTTGCTGATGATCATCAATTAGCAACTCACCACATTTTTTGATGTCTTCTTGTTGTTCTGAAACTGCTGTTGGTGTGATCAAACTCACACCTTCATCATTTTCAATGAAAAAAGGAAGTTCATCCATCCAAACTGTAGAATGCTCCTATTGATTAGCCTCTCTAATCTTTTCAACATTTTTTACCAAACAAGGAAGTTGATTAGTTATAACATTCAAGGATTCATCTAGAAAAGTGTTTTCTTGTTCAATCCTTTTATGTTCTAATCTATATTGCTCCATAGCTAAATGAACCAAATTTATATTTGTGGCCCCCTCCTCTTGTATAGGAAATGATAGAACCTCATAGGTTAGAGCAAATGGCCCTTTCCAACTTGGAATATTAAGGGTAGAAGGCTCATTGGTAGGCTCACTAATGGGCTCAAAAGGTTTCTCTTGTTTGAAACTAGGGAACTTTTACTTTGAAACCTCTACATTCGCAGGATGATTCAACATTACAGGAAGAGTTGATCTAAAACTAGGAATGGAAGGGGCTTCCTGGGTTTCATAACTTTGTTAGCATTGATAATTTGAGTAAGCTCGATTACTTTGCACCTGAGCAGACAAAAAATTCATTTTCTCCTCTTTAGCAACTATCTCTCTTTCAAGACTTTCCTCAAATTGTATTCTTTTTGTCACCCACTCTTGATCATAAACAAAGGATTGATCAGCCAACTCTTGCTGCTATGAGATAATATTTTTCCTCTTTTTGATGTTATCCAACATCCAATACATGTGTGAGAACACCTTACTAACATCACTAATCTTCACATGTTCAAGCTTTTGGCTCAAATCCCACAACACACGGTCAAGCTTTTGGATCAGATCCAATACATTCTCGTAAGGGTGCTCTTGAGGTTGATTATGTGAATAATCATGCTGGTTGGCATCAAAAACCTCTTCTTGGGGTTGATTTTGATCATATATTGGCTGGTATTGAGATTGAGTAGGGATGGGAGGGTGGAAAATATGATTGAACTGCTGGTAATCTGTTGTTACAGGAAGTACATGAAGCATTGTACTCTGGACACCCTAGTGTGACCAAAATGATGGCAGATGTGAAACCATTATACTTTTGGAAGGGGATGAAAGGAGATGCTGCTATATTTGTGGCTAGGTATCTTGAATGTCAAAGGGTGAAAGCAGAGCATCATCCTGTAGTTTTGTTATACTCGCATGATATACCAGAGAGGAAGTGGCAAGTCATAAGTATAAACTTTGTGCAAGGGTTTCCTATGTTAAGGAATAAGCACAATGCCATTCTTGTGGTTGTAGATAAGCTTACCAAAGTAGCACATTTTATACCCAGGAATCTAACTGATGGAGCACTTGTCATAGGAAGGAAATTTGTGCAAGAAGTGTTTAGGTTGCACGAGATTCCTAAGAAGATTATCTCAGATAGAGATGCATGAGTCACTTCTAGGTTTTGACAAATCTTGTTTTTTGTACTAGGGACTCAACTAAATATTAGCTTAGCATATCCTCCAAAAATAGATGGAAAAACTGAAAAGGTGAATCAAGTATTAGAAGACCTACTTAGAATGTATTGCATGGATCAATAGTACAAGTAGGAAGAATACTTGCCTTTGGTGGAATTTTCTTACAACAATTCTTACCATTCCATGATAAAGATGGCTCCTTTCGAGGGATTATATGGTAAAAAGTTTTGAACTCATATAAGTTGGGATAAACTTGAGGACAAAGTGAGTCTTGGGCCAGGAATTTTGGCTAAAATGGAGGGTCAAGTTAAGATTTTTAAGCAAAGGTTGGTTGAAGCTAACAATAGATATAAGAGCTATGCTGATGCTAAAAGAGTACCTTGTAATTTTTCCATAGGTGACAATGTGTTATTGAGAGTGAAATCTCACAAAAGCTCCATTAAATTTGGAAAGTCTTCCAAGTTAGCCTCATGCTATGTAGTACCTTTTGAGAATGTAGAGGAAGTGAATCTAGTAGCTTATCGAATTGTGTTGCCACCTGCTCTTGCTAGAATACATAATGTCTTCCATGTGTCCCACCTTAAGAAGTATATACTAGGTGATAATCATGTGATTGATTGGAATGCTTTACAGGTACATGACCCCAGAGTGGTAACTCTCAAGCTCGTTAAAGTGCTCAGAACATGTAAGATTCACTTGCTAACATGGAGGTTTTGCAGTTCAAAGTCCAGTGGGACCAGTATGTAGAAGACTCAGCCACTTGGGAAGACTATGCTTAGATTCAACAAAAGTTTCCTCATGTTTTTGATGCATTTGAGTGTACTTGAAAAACAATATGTTGTTTGTGTGTTTGTTTTATGTTGCTACATAAAATCATTGGGGACGATGATTCACAAGGGAATGTGTTAGCAACACAAGGGCAGACAACTAAGAGGGGGGTGAATTAGTTGTCACATAAATTATACTTATTAAACTTATTCTTAGATTTGATAAATAAACATGAAAGCATAAACTGTCACCACTCAAAAACACACATAACACCAAGATTTTTTATGTGGAAACCTTGTTAGGGGAAAAACTACGGTGAAGGTTAGTCCACAAGATTATACCTTGTTAAAAGTATAAAAGAATTATAAATGGGGAATGCACATGCATTCAGGCACACAGCCTAGAGCCCACTGTTCAAATACAAAAAGGGTTACTGCCCAAAGGAAGACTCACTGCCTTACAAAAACATTCAGATTACATCTAGAAGATTTTGAACTAATAAAATAACATCTTCTAATGCCTGATTATAGTTCTGGTTAAGCACATAAACTCTTTCTTCTGCTCACTCTTCTTCACACTTCACTTTTGCCTTCAAAATATTAGAACATTATTCGCACATAGCATTTTCACACCATCGCACACCACACCTCCAAATGATATAAACAATCGATCATATATATCTGCAACTAAGGATAACATCAACTACATGTCGACTTTAACAAGATATAAAATGTGTTGAAACTGTCGGCCCAATCCATAAACAATTATCAATGCGAACCAAACAATGTTAGCCAGAACATAGTAAGGACCCAAAGTAACATCCTCAAACACGAAATACCTTAAACAATTATGCCTCAAAGATCCGCAACACGCTACAATCACCTTGTCGGCCATGATCATGAAAAACATGAACTCATAGAAGAAAATCACCAATCACGAGCACAACGATCAATATGGACCAACAACACAGATAGTACATGATCTAGAAACATCCACAAGCATCATGAATTACTATAGAAGCATCCGCAACAACTCAAATTACTAGAATCGCATTATCTTCTTTCAGGAACACCAACTAAAGAAACAAAACAACTTTTAGAACACAAATACTCATAACTCAATCAAATCTTCATGCGAACCTCTAAAACTTTATGTGGATAAACTAGATATACTTATAAAAAAACCCTTTAATCCACAACCTCTTATCATCAATATATTGAGCTAGCCACCATAATGAACTTCACTGCATCACTAACAACTTGGAACTTATTTTATTACAATTTTATCAATATCCTCGACATATACAACCTTAAAGACATTGATGCCAATAGTGTTGACATCAATGAAAACCACATATCAACAATATCCAACAATATCCCCCTTTGGAATTGATGGAAAAACATGATGTGAAAAACACCATCAATGCAACTTTCTCTCATCACTTCCCCCCCTTAGATTTTGACTCTTTTCTCCTTAACTCTTTCACAGTTTTTCACATGAATCTTCTCCCCCTTTGACATCAATGATAAAGACACACATTATCTTTCTCCACACAAGCTTTGAACTACATATCTAAACATCTGACTACTCCCCCTGAGTAGCAACCACCACAACATCAATTCAGATCACAAGATATGACTATGAAATGCACAAAATGATGCAAGTCAATGCACCTTAATTTTGATTAGGAGGGTTAATCACCCCTAACTTCCCTCTGAGATACTCAAAAGTATCCTTAGGAAAAGGCTTGGTAAAGATATCTGCAATCTATTCCTTAGAGGGCACATACTCCAATCTGACTTCCTTTTCACTCACCTTCTCTCTCAAAAAGTGAAACTTGATAGATATATGCTTGGTCTTTGAATGCAACACTGAATTCTTAGAAATGTTAATTGCACTTGAATTATCACAAAATATAGCAATAGGTTCATCACACACAACTCTGATATCTTTCAACATCTGCTTCATCAACAATACTTGAGTATAATTTTTAGCAACAACAATGTATTCTGCCTTTGCAGTAGATAAAGAAATGACATTCTACTTCTTACTTAACCATGAAATCAGCTTCTTTCCCAGAAAAATGAACCACCACTGGTACTCTTTTTATCATTCACATCACCTTCCCAATCAACATCAATAAAAGCACTCAAAGTAAAGTCATCTTCTTTAGGATACCATGGGCCAAAATCAACTGTCCCCTTCAAGTACCTAAAAATCCTCTTCACACCTGTCACATGAGATTCCTTAGGATTAGCTTGAAATCTTTACAACAATGCATACAACATTCATGATATTAGGTCTAGTTTGAGTCAAATAGAGCAATCCACCAATCATGGATCTGTATCTAGTTTGATTTGTTTTAGGAGAATCATCATCTTGTGTCAACTTACATCCAATCACCATAGGTGTACCAACTAGCTTTGAATCTTCCATACCAAACTTCTTTAGTAATTATTTCATATACTTGGACTGAGATATAAAAATCCCTCTATCTAGCTGAGTAATTTGTAATCCCAAAAAGAATTTCATCTCTCCAATCATTGACATCTCAAATTCACTTTTCATCTCATTAGCAAACTTCATGCACAAATTATCATCTCCTCCAAAAATGATATCATCAACGAAAACTTCCACAATCAAATCTTTATCATCATCAATCTTGAAATATAGATTACTATGAGTAGTACCTTTATTAAATCCAAGCTTCAATAAATACTTGTCCAATTTGGCATACCATGCTCTTGGGGCTTGCTTAAGTCCATACAATGCTTTCTTCAACTGACAAACCATATCTCCCTAATCAATCAATTGAAATCCATCGAGTTTCTCAACATACACCTCTTCCACTTCACCATTTAGAAATGGCCGACTTACATCCATCCATAAACCTTGAAATTTTTGTGGGGCAACATAAGCAAGAAATAGTCTCACAACTTCAATCCTAGGCAACATGAAGTTTCTTCAAAGTCAATTCCTTCCATATGAGAATATCCTTTACACACCAGTCTTGCTTTGTTTCTAACAACTTCACCTTGCTCATTCAGTTTGTTCTGAAAGACCCATTTAGTTCCAATTACATTTTTGTCCTTAGATCTAGGAACAAGAATCCATGTATTATTCTTCTCAATTTTCAGTAGTTCTTCTTTCATTGCTTCCACCCAATGTTCATCTTTGCATGCTTCATTGACACTATTAGGCTTAGTCTTTGAGATCAAACAATATTCTTCTGCAATTCTTCTCCTAGTTTGAACACCTTTGTTCTTATCACCTATAATCTGATCTTCTGAATGATTTAGTCTTACATACCTTGGAGTCTTAGGATGTTCTTGAACTTCAGGCTCTTGTGATCTCACTTCTGTACTTTCAGTAGTTTCTTCCTCTTGATTTTCCTGATTCATCGGAATGATTTGAATTTGATTTTGAGTCCGAACTTTCTTTCCTTTATCTGAACTATCATTCTGATCGTCTGAATCATATCCACAGGTTCTTGATGGTCTAACTATGTCTTCATCAACCTTGACATTAGCACTTTCAATTACTTTCCTCAATCTCTTATTGTAGCACTAGTAGGCTTTACTTTTAGTAGAATAACCAAGAAATATTCCTTCATCACTTCTAGCATCAAACTTTCCTATATCTTCATCTCTTTTGATATAGCATTTACTCCCAAAGATTTTGAAGTATCTAACAGTAGGCTTATGACCAAACCATAGCTTATAAGGAGTCTTACCAGTATCACCTTTGATATGTACCCAGTTGAGAGTGTAAACAATAGTACTCACAACTTCTCTCCAGTAGATATGCGGAACATTTCCTTTCAGCATTACAGTCCTAGCAGAGCTTCTTGAATTATCTTGTTCTTCCTTTCCACAACTCCATTTTGCTGAGGGGTCTACGGGCCAGATAATTGTCTCTTTATCCCATTCTCTTCACAAAAAGAATTAAACTCACCAAAAGTGAATTCACCACCTCTATCTGATCTCAGATATTTAATCTTTAGACCTATCTCTATCTCAACTATAGCCTTAAAAATATTGAATTTCTCTAGAGCTTCAGATTTTTCCCTTAAGAAAGTAAACCACATCGATCTAGAATAATCATCAATGAGTAACATGAAATACCTTTCTCCTTGTAAACTTTTGAATCTAGAAGGACAACATAAGTCAGTATGCACAAGCTCCAACACTTCATTTGAACAATGCTGTTTGCTGCAGAATGAAACTCTAGTTTGCTTCCCTAACTGACATTCCTTGCATATAGTATTAGTAGGTTTTATCAACTTAGGAAGATATCTCACTACCTGAGTAGAACTTATCTTGATAATATTGTCAAATTTTACACGACACAATCTCCTATGCTGCAACCAACTTTCATCAACTTGAGCAATCAAACAACTTTTACCAGTAGCATTTAGGTGAAAGATATTACCTTTTGTTTTTGTACTAGATGCAATAAATTTCTAGAATTCCCCAATATTCTACACTTTCCATCCTTGAATTGAAGATTATATCCCTTGTCAACCATTTGTCCAACACTTAAGAGATTATGCTTCAAACCTTCCACATATAGAACATCATCAATATTATGCTTACCATCAAGAGAAATGCATCCTCTGCCACATATTACACTAGCTTTGTCATCACCAAATCTTACAACACCACCATCATACTTTTCCAGGCTCACAAATTTACTTTTATCACCTGTCATGTGATGAGAGCATCCACTTTCAATCACCCATTCATCTTTTTCTTCAACTTTGGAAGCTAGAGCTTTCTCCACATTTGTGCAACTAGAAAATTCAGTAGGTATTGGATCATTTTCCTTGATAGCAATAAATACCCATTCATCCTCACTTACATTCCCTTTATCAGATTCATAATCTGTCACACCTTCATCAACAACGTAATAACACTTTCTTTGGAATCTAGGCTTGTTAGGTCTTGGCTTAGGAACTCTTTCTGGACACCTTGAGGCAAAATGACCTATCTTGTTGCAAGATAAACATTTAAGAGGAAATTTCCTTTTATACTTACCTTCTCCTTTGGCTACCCTCTTGACAATAAGTGCTTCAAGCTCATCTAGTTTTCTATCTTCTTCTTCAATATCTCTCATTTCCTGCTCATACTTGGAAATTTTTCTAGAAGAACTTTCTCCCGGATCATATCTCTGCTTATCTTTTCCGGAGATAGTAGCTTTGAATGCAGATTCTGTCTTAGGAAGATATTCACCAAACTCACTTAACTCAAAAGCAACAAGCTTACCAATCAACATGTCTCTGGCTACATTTGTCATAGTTAGGATCTCCTCAATAGCAACAACTTTGTATTTGTATGCAACAGGCAAGGATTTGAGCACTTTAGCAACAATTTCTAATTCTTCCAATGTTCCACCAACACATCTAATACTACACACAAGTTCATTCACTCTCTGCATAAAAGAAATGATGTTCTCATCTTCACCCATTCTCAACGTTTCATATTTCCCTTTCAAGCTTTGCAGCTTAGAAATATTCACATTGGTATCACCTTCATACAAAGTTTCCAATTTTTTCTAGATCTCATAAGCAGTCTTTAGCTCCATTACATTTGTCATCTCGGAATTAGTTAGAGCACTTAACAATGCTTCCTTAGCCCTGGTATTGTACTCGGCTTCCTTAATCTCACCTACAATAGAAGAACCATTATGTGGGATGATATACCTATTCTTTGTAATTGTCCAGTAAGATTCACTAATGCATCTTAGATGACACTCCATTCGAGTCTTCCGTACAAAATAATTTATTCCATCAAATCTCGGACTATCCTTCTTATATGTCTCCATCCCAAATCACCTCAAGCTATTAAACTTCTTCTGAGGAACCTGCTCTGATACCAATTGTTGGAAACACAAGGGCAGACAACTGAGAGGGGGGGGTGAATCAATTGTCACATAAATTATACTTATTAAACTTATTCTCAAATCTGATAAATAAACATGAAAGAATAAACCATCACCACATCAAAAACAAACATAACACCAATATTTTTTACTTGGAAACCCTGTTAGGGGAAAAAACACGGTGGAGGTTAGTCCACAAGATTATGCCCTGTTAAAAGTATAAAAGAATTATAAATGGGGAATGCACATGCATTCAGGCACACTGCCTAGAGCTCATTGCTCAAATACAAAAAAGGCTTACTGCCCAAAGGAAGACTCACTGTCTTACAAAAAAATTCAGATTACATCTAGAAGATTTTGAACTGAGAAAATAACATCTTCTAATGCCTGATTACAGTTCGGGTTAAGCACATAAACTCTTTCTTTTGCTCACTCTCCTTCACACTTCACTTTTGCCTTCGAAAGATTAGAACATTATTCACACATAGAACTTGCACACCATCACACACCACACCTCCAAATGATATAAACAATCGATCATATATATCCGTAACTAAGGATAACATCAACTACATGTCAGCTTTAACAAGATATAAAATGTGTTCAAACTATCAGCCCAATCCATAAACAATTATCAATGTGAACCAAACAATGTTAGCCAGAACATAGTAAGGAGCCAAAGCAACATCCTCAAACATGAAACACCTTAAAAAATTATGCCTTGAAGATCCACAACACGCTACAATCACCTTGTCAGCCATGATCATGAAAAACATGAACTCACAGAAGAAGATCACCAATCTCGAGCACAACAATCAATGTGGACCAACAACACAGATAGAGCATGATCTAGAAACATCCACAAGCATCATGAATTACTATAGAAGCATCCACAACAACTCAAATTAGTAGAATCACATCATCTTCTTTCAGGAACACCAACTAAAGCAACATAACAATTGTCAGAACACAAATACTCTTAACTCAATCAAATCTTCATGCGAACCTCTAAAAATTCATGTGGATAAACTAGATATACTTATCAACAAACCCTTTAATCCACAACCTCTTATCATCAATATACTGAGCTAGCCACCATAATGAACTTCACTGCATCATTGACAACCTGCAACTTATTTTATTACAATTTTCTCAATATCCTCGACATATACAACATTAAAGACATTAATGCCAATAGTCTTGAAATCAATGACAACCACATATCAACAATATCCAACAGTATGTTACACCCCAATTGTGTATTTACTATTTACTATTACTATATAGGGTAAACGTGAATGTAATTTGAATTTTGAAGATGAATAAATTGTGCTTGCACTTTGTTATCAATGGATTATGAATGAATGTTATCTCATTTAAATGATATGTGAAGAAATACATATATGTGAAGTGGATGGTTATTGAATTGATATTATAACTATGGAGATGTATTATGTGTAATGCATATTTTGTGAACAATTAACTACCATGGGCATGTGTTGGTGGATGCAGGTATATGTTCATTCCTCTAGGCGGAGGGGAAGTATCGCTCAGGAGAAGATCTTGGTTGGGTAACCAGTAATGTAACCTATCTAAGCTTACACACACTCACAATAGTATGGTTGAGTCAAGTTAATATGTTGGGAGTTGGTAAGTCATCCTTAGTTTGACGTGTCTGCATTAGTAAGGATCTTGATTACTATTGAGTGCATTATTGGGCGATGTTTATCTGTTTGAGCTCGTGAGTTCTTCCCTTTATTACTATGCTTGTATTGATAAGTTAAACACATGTGGAATGTATGTATATGTATACATAAGCATCTCAATGATAGACCATACAAATGAAGGAACACATACATGAGGGTACATAGGTAGACATACCAATGCACACTTATGAATGGGTTGCTTATGCACATGAAACTATCAAATGAACCTTACAATATGTATATGTGTATGTATAGATATATCGCACGTAGGTACCTATCAGTACGATAATAATTGTGTATGAGTGTTGTGTGCAATCAAATGTGTATATATATGTATATATGATATATACATATATCCATATGGATACATGTATCGATACACACATATGTTTGGAAAACAAACATGCCCATATGAATGTATTGATATATGTACACATATATATACATGTACATAGATGAATATATACATAGATGAATATATACATAGATGAATATATACATAGATGAATATATATATATATATATATATATATATATATATATATATATATATATATATATATATATATATATATATATATATATATATATATATGTGAAATACATATATATATATATATATATATATATATATGTAGACATACATATATATATACATATATACATATAATATATATATGTATGTATATATATACACATATGTTGTATATACATATACATATACACATACATATGTATATATATACATACATACATGCATGTATATATATATACATACATATACATACATATGTATGTATATGTATATAGATATATTACACATACATATGTATGTATATCATATACATACATGTATATATATATATGTATATATCTATATACACAGTTCTATACACATATGTATGTATATAGATATACATACATGTATGTATGTATAGATTAGTATACATATGATGTATATGTATATATACATACATATGTATATACATACATACATATGTATAGCTTCTTATATACATACATATATATGTACATACACATGTATTGATATTTATTATACATATGTATATATATATACATATGTATGTATATATATATATGTATGTATGTATGTATGTATGTATGTATGTATGTATGTATGTATGTATGTATATGTACATAATTAGTGTAGTTGTTATTACCATGAGAATGTTAACTTGGTTGTATTCAATTGTATATCAAATTTATAGATACTTTATTGGCATAAGATAAATATATATATTAACATATATATACATATACATACATACATACATATATATATGTTTATCAACTCACACACACACACACACACACACACACACACACACACATATAAATATATATGAGTTGATATACATATATATGTATATGTAAATATATGGATATATATTTATATATGACTATATGCTTAGAGATCGATTTATCTAAGCAATGCTTAGAGGCCGATTTATTACATGGACATAGGCCAATTTGTATGCAACATATACAAGCATTGTAAAGGCCGAATATAATGTATATTGGTAATGAATTAAGATCAAACTATATGCAATATATATAGTGCAACAATTAAGTCGATTTGGAGAGATTGAATTAGTTGATGATTTGAGATAGAATACATTTGACTTAGTAAACAACAATTACTCTTGGGACACCTTATCATATGGCGATAAATTAATACCAATAACAAAGTAAATGTAAATGCATGATGATAGGATATGCTACAACAAGACTATGAAATGGTCAAAATGTCACTTATGTGCAAGGTGACTCATCATTCCTTTATTTTCTACTGAGCATAGACTTAGTCGACTATATGCAGGTGTTACATTTAATTGTTGACTGATTCAATAAGTAAAAGCTGTGCTAAATTGTAGGGAGATGTCTGCTTGCTTGGCGCCATATTATGAAGTTCTTAATGTTGTACAAATCCATTATGGGAACAATTCGAATGCCACCATTTGATCATGTGTAGATTGAAATAGTCACTAAGTTGTCAAACTTAGAAGTCAACCTATAGCTTAATGTGCTGAGTAAACTCTTTATTTGCTGCTACCTTTTTTCCAAGTGAAGTGAGTCGACTTGCATGAATATTGCTGTCAATAAATACATTCCTTTTCTGTAGGCTGCATAGTCTCATTTCTATTGTATAAATAGAGAGGTTGAGCTCTCATTTGGGACACATTCCATTTGCATTCTATTCCATTCTACTCTGCATTTTCTAGTCTACAATATTCTGAGTGAGCTTTGAGTATCTTGTGAGAGCATTTAATCATTTGAGAGAAGCATATTATCAACTTGAGTGAGAGGTTTATTGAGGCATTGCTTGTGAGATCAAAGCAAAGATAGTTGTTGTTTTGGAAAGCTGTGCAACAATCAGTCAATTGGACAAGTGTATTAAAGGCATGAGGATAATCTTCCTTTATTTTTCTTTATTTATAGAAGATTGATTCTTGAGTGTTTAATTGATCTATTGAGATTAATTGCATTAGGGAAATATAACATTTGCTTTGAAAGGAAATAGAAGTTGTTTATGCTGTTTGGTGAAGTGTTTGTAATTACTCCATGATAGGAGGAATTGTTTGTCATAGCTATTATTATACTAGATATGATTAAATGAGGGTAGCTTAAGGGTTACTCATAGCCAAGTTATTTGTTTATACTAGATAGCTTGTGGGTTACTCCTGGGATTGTTAATCTATTGAAGGGAGAGAACTTTTACATATGCTTTATGAGTAAAAATACCCTAGTGTATGTAAGATAAATGATAGGTTAATTCTAGGGTTAAAGATTATTTATGGGAGGGATTACCTATGCATAGATTATAGTGGCCTTAAGTCAAAATGAGCTTAAGTAGTGTAAGTGAATAAATGACCATAGATTATAGTGGCCTTAAGTCAAAATGAGCTTAAGTAGTGTAAGTGAATAAATGACCATCACTCGAAGTACTGAGTGAGAACACTTTGGCCAAAGTAGTGTGATTGCCTTTGGATCCATTGTTAGTTCACTGTGTCCATGTAGTGCATGCTAGTTGCAAATTGTAGGGTTACAAGTTCCAGTCATGTAGGGCACAACACTACACTTAGTGTGGTTCTCGTACGAGGTTACTCCACCAATCTCTTCATCGAAGGGTAGGACCATCTATCATATTATAGATGTGCGAGGGATTGCATATGAGTCTGTGGTTGGTGGAAAAGTGCTTGAGTGATGCTTCTCCTTAGCAGGCAATAAAAGACCAAGGTTTTGAAAGGCAGATCCTAGACCATTTATAACTATTGCTTTGAAGCTCAGTTGAGCTATGTATGTACTTGTACACATTCTTGGAATATTGTAATTTTTGAAATTATTATATTGAAATGGAATCCTTGTTGTATATTGTTATGGCATCTATATTCATTTGTTCTCAATAAAGATTTTTTTTTTTTTTTTTTTATTGCAATGGCTTGTTACATAGTTTATTTACTTGCAAAGTGAAAACTTAGGAAAAATTACTTCAGTGAACGGCTGGCATGTTACATGAATTGTGCTAAGAGATTTTGTATCTAGATCTTCCTAGTCCTCATTGTTCATATTCACAAGTTTCTTTGACTTGCCTACCAACATCTTATGTAATCCTGGTTGCACCAAAAATTGCGCATCTTTATTTTCCACAACTCAAAGTTATTCTTCCCCTTGAATTTCTCCACCTTAAACCTTGCATTCAAAACCTTCACTATTTGATACTGCAAAACAAACACCAATTCCTAACATAATTGCTGCAAAAATAAAGGCTCCAATACCATTTGTGGAGAAAACGCAAGCCTTCAAAATCATATAAATTTGTAGCAGAAATTAGTTGCAAACAAAAAATAGAAGATAGGATAAAATAACCTGAATTACATTCAACAAGACATTGATTTATGTGGTAAAACCTTGACAATATGCCAAAGAAACATCCATCGAGCAAAGGTACTAGTATTATTATTGCTTAGAAGAAAAAATACAATCTTCATGCAACTACAACTACAAATTAATTTGCCTTTCTAGGTTATAAAGATGTATATAATATCTTCTGAATAACAATCATCATCAAACTTAAAAAAAACTAATTTTTTCTCTTAATGAAATTGTAGATGATCTCTTAAGGAATAAGTAGTTTTTTTTTAAAAGATAAGGTAATATTTTTTGCTTTATTGATGTCACAATTTATCAATATTGATGTGTAAAACAAATATCATATTTAAGTCATATTTGGTAATAACATTTTTCTCTTAAGGAAGTTGCCTCCTCGAAGAGACTTAAAAATTTAACATCTACACCTACATATCTGATCTATGATAATAAAAAAATACGAATCAACAATGAAAAGAATTGAGATGTGAGATGCCATGAGACAATTTTAAGACAATTATAACACTTAAAAATTTAGTATTACATTTACACTATTTTATCAAAACAAACTACAAAATATAAAAAGACAAATATATAATTTTCACTATTATAACCATACACACTTCAAAAATAATATCTAAACATTATTGTATTTAATTTTAAAACTAAATATGAGCCCAAATTTTTATGACTAGTTAACTTAAAGGAACATAGTCTATGATTACAGATTTGTTGATGATACACCATACTTGTAAAATGTACAATAAAGAAATCCTTGGATGTGCGCATTGAGGACTATCACTTCACATTTAATATGGATGCTTTAAGAACCTTGTATACCATTGATATGGTTCTCATAGATATTATGAGGAATGGATGGTTAAATAATTAAATAAAAAATACTAAAATAAAGATATCTATTTAATATGTTGATGGAGCACTTAATATTAAAGTTATTTTGGTATTTTTGTTAAATATAGATTTTTTTAAAAGTATTTTTTTATAGATTTGGTTCTTTTGTTCTTGATTATTAATTTGTATTGATAATGGTTAGATCTCATTTCTTGATGTTTGGGTTTGGATTTTTTTTTTTTAATTTTTTTTATCTTTTATTTTGAATTTGATCTTACTTATATCTACAGAGTAGAATATGTCTTTTACCATTCATTTTTTTGAATATTGTATTATTATCTTCCTACATAGATATATTTGATATATTATTTAATATAATTTTCAAAATAAGAACAAAACAAAAAAATTATTCTTAAATAAAAAAAAAAAATAGTTCTTAATTAAATAATTTTTTTCTTAAAGTAAAATAAAATAAGTCTTAAAAAACGCTCATTTTCCCAGTGGGTGTTGCAAGTTGGGTGGACAAGCTAAGTGTGCCTAGGCAAATGCACGGAGAGTGTAGGAGCGGCTGTATCCGTAAGGGCCCGCTCGGGAAAATGGGCAGTAGGTATCGCTATAGGAATTGGCGCGATCCTGATCGCGGTCCTCCCCCTAGAGATAGGGAGATCCCTCCCCCTGGGAGCCATGATGGTGGCATGTCTGGCAAGCGGGCCAGTCATATTCCTTTGAATGGTAGAGGGAGTAATAGCCTGAGCAACATACAGGCGAGGAATGGGTGGTCCTGGGAAAATGGTGGGCCCCATGGCGCAAGTAACGCTCACTCCTTCTGTGATTCTGCCGAAAGGAAAAAATCGGTTCCGGAGGAAGGGTGGGATTGCTCGGTGTCGGTGGATGTCTCCAACGAAGCAGATAAGGACATAGCTGCTCTGAAGCAAACAGCTATTATAGCGCGCATTTTTGGCAAATCAAGATCCCGAGAACAAATCCGAGACTGGATTGGCAAGGTTTGGGGTTCTTCGGTGAAAAGCATGTTTTTACCAAAGCAATTTTTCATTGTGATTCTGAACTCGGAAGCAGAAAGGGATGGAATTGTGAACCAAGCTCCATGGTATTTTGAAGAAGACCTAATGTATGTGCAGAAGTGGTGTCCGAGTTTCGATCCAAGGTTGACAAAGCCCTATGATACCGCAGTATGGGTAAGATTATACTACCTACCCTTTGAGTTTTGGTCTGGCGCAAGCCTTTACAAAATTGGGGATAGCTTAGGTTTAGCAGTTGATCTTGACATGGGGAACGGCGATATGGTCCACTTCGCGCGCATCAAGCTCTTGGCAATAAAACCAATACCAAGGTGCATTCGCATTTCCTCTTCGGCTGGGGTCTGGGATCAACAGGTTGAAATCGAGGAGCAAAAGTTCTTCTGTAGCAGTTGTGGCAGCCGGAGACACGGCTCGGCTCGATGTCATGTGCCTTTCCAGAAGGTGGGGAAGGAACAGCACCCTCCCACGGGACCGCCCAACCTCATCCCTTTGGAGGAGCATTCTCCCAGCAAGGCTGTGGAAGACAAGGTAGACGGTGAGAATATCTCTGTTGCGGAGGCTGGTGTTGCCTTGGCTCAGTGTTCAGGGTTGGAAAAATCCGCTGCAGCAATTGTGCCTGATGAAGAATGGGGGTTGGAAGAGAATGCCCTCCAAATCATCCCTTTCCTCCCTCCTGAGTCTCAGCGGGCTCGGAGTGAAGTAGCTCGATCAGTGGGTAACTTTCCGACTGTAGGGAATGAACTCTGGCCAGAGGAAGTGTCAGAAGGCGAGGCAAGCGTAGGAGGAGAGGACGTCCTGGGGATAATAGAGCCTAGAAGTATAGCCCAATCGGCGGCAAATTTCTCGGATGGCAGGGCTGATGTCAAGAAAAGCAAGGGTAGACCTACAAACCAGCAGAAAAGGGAGGAGGTGGCTGCAGAGCAAGGGCTACCTAAAATCAGAGAATACTTGCTTCGTTCAAGGGGAGGCACACCCTCCCTGGGGAGACAATGAGGCTTACGTCTTGGAATGTTAGGGGCTTAAACGCCCCTAACAAGAGGCGCTTGTTTAAGCGTCAATTAGATATCCTTCAGTCTGATTTGGTGTTAGTGCAAGAAACCAAACTGAGCTCTAGCGAGGGGTACGCCCTTGCCAAGCATAACAAAAAGTCGCACTCATGGTTTGTAGATTCGCTTGGGAGTGCAGGGGGTCTTGGGTTCTTCTGGAACCCGTATGTATTTGCCATTGACGGTGAGTGTGGTTGCAGAAACTAGGCTTTTTGCAAGGTGCACTGTCTAGGCAAGAACCTTTCCTTTCGGCTTTTTAATGTCTATGGCCCTATCAAAACGGAAGATAAGCGGAAAATTTGGGCAAGCCTGTCTGGCTTTCTATCAGAACTGCAGGGCGAAAAAATCATTCTCGGTGGAGATTTCAACGCCATCCTCAAAATTGATGAGAAAAGTGGGGGGTTGTTGAATGAGAATGCGGTCATAAGAGATTTCCGAGCTTTTGTGGAAAACAATTCTCTGTGGGATGTGGCGCCAACGAATGGGAAGTTTACATGGACTAATAGAAGGCGGGGCTTTACAAGCATTGCTGAAAGGCTGGACAGATTCCTCGTGTCTGCAAACTGGCTGGAGCTCTCCTGCAGTTTGTCTTCTGAAATCCTTCCGATTTCCTTGTCGGACCACTTCCCTGTGTGTTTGGAAATCAACAACTTGTTTAAGCCCAAAAAATCATATTTCAAAGTCGAGCGAATGTGGTTCAGATGCCCAGATCTGTTGGGTTTGCTGGAAAATTGGTGGCGGGAATCTCCTAAGGAAGTAGGACCTAAAAGCTATGTTTTCTTTAAGAGACTGTCCTTTATCAAACTCAAATTGAAGGAGTGGAAAAGGAAGAACTTTAAAGATATTTTTTTGGAGGAAAAAGAGATCGAGGAAGAGCTAGCATCCTTAAACGAGAAAATTATTTCATCTGGGATGAACCAGGAGGATTTTGACAAGGAGAAGTCCTTAAAGGGAAGGCAGGCTGAAGTGGCGGGCAGAATTGAGGACTTCTGGAAGGCTAGGGCGAGGGAGGCCTGGCTGGAAGCTGGTGATGGTAACACAAAAAATTTTCACAACTCGGTCAAAGCCAAACGGGCTTTTAATCGTATCAACAAAATTCAGGATGCTTTTGGTGTGCCCCTCAATACTCAGGAGGACATCGAGGGGGACAAAGTATTTTCCGCTGGTGGCACGGATGAGGGGTTGATTAGCGTTCGAGGCGGTGAGGAGTGAAGCTGACTTGTTTCTAGAGTGGACGTGAGTGTTTTAATGGCCCCTTCTCTGGAGGGAGGTTAGAGGAAAGCTTTCGCTTATAGCCGGGCTGCACCCGGAGCCGAGGGCGCCCGGGCCGGCGACTTCTACGCCTTCTTTGCTGGCCCGGTGCTGAAACCATTTAGGAGCTGATATGTAGGAGGTGATTGGGGAGTTGAGAATCAAAACAAAATTCATAAAGACTTCCGAATAATACGGTGGTGCTCACAATTGCCAAGAAGGAGGATTGCTCTGCAGCTAACGAGTTTCCGCCCTATCTCTCTTTGTAGCTTAGCCTACAAATCCCTGCTCGAAGGCTATGGCTAATAGGCTGACTAGTCTGCCTAAGATTATTTCCCGAGAAGAAGCGGGTTTACTCACCGGTAGGGATATCGCGAACCTTGACATCATTACGGCCAGCAAAATCCTCCCTTTCGATCAAATCTGCAAATCTTAAGGTATGCTAAGTGAAACTTGACGTTAAAAGCATATGATACTGTAAGTTGGCGGTTTCTGTGTTGCGTTATGAGAAAGTTGGGCTTTTGTGTTGAGTGGATTGAAAGAGTTTTTACCTGCATCTCTTCGGTGCGGTTCTCCATCTCTGTGAATGGGAATCTGTGCGGTTTTTTTAAGTCTTCAAGAGGTATTCGCCAAGGGGACCCCCTGTCGCCCTTCTTATACATAATCATGGCTGAAGCGCTCGGTGGTCTCATCAAAGATAGAATTAGGCTCGGCTTATGGAAGGCATTGAGTTTGCAGCGATCTTGAACCTTTCTCTCATTGCGGTTCGCTGACGATACTACCTTCAGGCCACCTCGGAGCGAAGTTGTGGCGATTAAAGAGACTCACCCGGAAACCTATGGGCATTGTTAGGGGCAGCTCATCAATAAAGGAAAGACCAAAATTTATTTCTTTATCTGAAGAGAGGCTTGTCGGTGGCTACCAATTGCGGGTTTTACGTGGATTCCACGCTAGCCCTACGTATTTGGCTCCCACGTTTCTTGCGAAGCCATGTGTGTTCCTCTCTATGGGGCCCGGTGCATAGAAGTCACGAGGCAGAGCCTCCCTGCATTAAGAGTGCAGTGAAGATTTTGTCTTATGCGCTCTTCCGTTATATGGCATGTCAAGCATGAAACTCACTTCAAAGGCCTGCGCCTCTTTGGAAAGCATCTTCAAAAAATTCATTTGGGAAGGCTCGAATGAAGTGCGTAGGGTTCCTCTTATTAAATGGGAGCAGGTTTGTAGGGGGGTCGATGATGGGGGGGCGGGCATCAGAGAAATCCGAAAGGTGAATATGGCTTTTGGAGCTAAATTGGTGTGGAAGATGTTCTCCTCCCCGTTTCGCCCTTGGTGCAAATCAATGCAATGTAAATACTTGGACTCCTCTGACCACAAACGGGTGATTTCCATCGCCAATCCTCCTCCTAGCTCGGTTGCTTGGAATTTCATGTGCAATAGTCGTAGCATCATTAGCAATCGTGTTACATGGCGAATTAACAATGGTAAGGATGCGGACTTCTGGGCTGATTCTTGGGAGGGTCATCCTCCGGTGTGTGAGGTTGCAGATTTGAGTGAAATCAGGTGGCTCCTTTCTGCTCGTCTTGGCCACAAAGTCTTCGACTATTGCAAAAGGGAGGAGATCGATGGTTTGGAGCGGTGGGCTTGGATTGATATTGAAGACTTAGAGGTCGATGTTGCTCAGAAAAGTTTATTCAAAAAGCTTCTAGAAGAGCGCAGAGTTACAATCAATGATCAAGAGGACTCTTTAGTCTGGTGCGGAGCGAAGTCGGGTAAATACTCAGTAAAGCTTGGTTACTTGATTCAAAATGCGGAAAGTAGAATGGAGGGGTGGCACAAGGATTTATGCTGGGGAACCAACGTGCTACCCAAAGTCGGAGCCTTCCTGTGGGTGGCACTGCAAGAAAGTGCTCTGACAGGTGACAGGCTCAAGAAGATTGGTATTGAGGGCCCCTCTAGGTGCGTCTTATGCAAAAAAGCAGAGGAAACGGTGGACCACCTTCTCTATAACTGTCCAATGGCGTTCGATTGCTGGGAATGGTTGTGTGAAAAGCTTGGCTGGTACGGGGTTAAGAACAAAAGGCTGAAGGACTTCTTGGCGAGCTGGCCAATTTTGTACAGGAAATGTTTATGGGGTGGTATTTGGGTCTGCACGCCATCGATGGTGGCATGGCACCTCTGGAAGGAACGCAATAGGCGTATATTTAAAGGTATGGAACTTGGCACCATTCAACTTCTGTCAAGTATTGAAACTGCGATGATAGAAACAATTAACACTAAAGCAAGAGGCAGACAATAAGCAACCTTCAGTAGGTGGGATGATTTGATGTGTAAACGGTGGGGCGGCCTTAAAATCCCCATGGGTTTTGGTTCGAAGGGCGAGGCTTGTCAGCATATGAGCAGGAAGCATGCTCGATGGTTGTCTCCCCCTAGCGGGAGATTGAAACTAAATTTTGACGGTGCTGCTAGGGGCAATCCTGGACGGGCTGGCATTGGGTGTATACTAAGAGACGATAAAGGGAAGGTGGTTTGGGCGAATGCTGAAGATTTCGGTTTGGGTACAAATAATGAAGCTGAGTTCTCAGCTTTAGTTAGGGGCTTGGAGGAGTGTATTAAAAGAAGTCAGCTCTTCATAGATATCGAAGGAGATTCATTGATCTGTATCAACGGAATAAAGAATAAGAAATGTACGAATTGGAAATTGGAAAAACGTTATCAGTAGTTGCATTTGGAGATGGACTTCTCCATAAAGCATGTCTGAGGAGAGGCAAAGCGGGGGATTGGTAGAACATAGGCCAGCCGGGGAAGAGTTTCTTGCTTGAGCCTCGAGGGTTGATCGAGTTTTAGATTTAGTTAGAGTGCTCGAAGGGATCACGAGAGTACGATAATGAGTGGGGACTAAGTTGTTTGGGTTCGGAATGTAATCTTTGCATTAATCAATAAAAAATGGGAACCACCCCCTTAGGTGGAGCTTACCTTTTAAAAAATAAAAATAAAATAAAAATAAGTCTTAGGTAAATAAAAACAACTCTTCAAAACATAAAAAATAAATTTAAAAAAACCAATATTTTCTAAATAAATTTAAATAAATTAAACCAATTTTTCAATAAATAAAATTAGCATGTCTAAATTTATCTAAAAAATAGACCTATTCCATTTAAATCACAAATCCAAAAAAAATCTCTTAATGTCTAAAAATAAATAAACGAATTCATTAAAAAAATATTATTTTAATAACAATATTAAATTTAGTTTAGGGTTCAATTAAGTATTATTATAATAACAATACTAAGTCTAGTTTAGGGTTGAATTAAGCACCGGCGGAGCAGAGCATTGCTATAAATTTGAGCGTAGTTCCAACCAGAGCCATTCCATGGCCGACAGGGACAGTCCATAAATTGGCGGCTCTCAAAGCTTGAAATTCAATGTATAAAAGCCTTTAGTTTGAAGATATCTACCAATTAAAAGCCTGAGTTTTAATAAACAGAACAGCCAAATTCATCAATAATAACAGCAGAAATAGAGAGTGATTCTCTTACTCTTTCTCTGCGCAGGAACAGAGGGAACAATTAATTTCACAATGAAGCGCAAGATGAGATTCAACCCATTTCACAGTAAGAGGCATCACAGTGAAAACAGACTCCTCACATATAAGCAATTCATGCTCAAACTTAAGGATGACATACAGCCAGAAGAAGCCCACCGCAGGTACGAAGAATACAAGACAGAGTATACTCGCCTCAAAAAACAAGCCTTCTTTGAGTCCCATAAAGATGAAGACTGGCTGAAAGAGCTTTACCATCCTTCAAACATTGAAGGTGCCCTAAAAAGTAGAAAAGAAAATGCCCAAGACCCAGATGGGTTACCGGGTCAGATTATCGGTGTAAAGGAATCCTTTGTGGGGAAGGAGAGGATGGAAGCTCTGGTGAAACAGGATTTAGATGCCCACATCAGGAGACTGAAATCTTATTTCTTCTGTCGAGTGGAGGGGTGTAGCAAAGGTTTTAAGGGATTTGAATATGTTGTCAAACATCTCTATAACAAGCATGGAGATATTGTGGAGCCTTGCATTTCCAAGGCCAGGGAGGTGATATACTTTGAGAATTATATGAGTGACCCAAATGCACCTTATGATTGTGCACAGTCTTCATCAACCAAATCAGTAGACTGTAATCAGAGGAATGATAAAGAAAGAAGAAGGAATAGGAGGCCTTTTCCACCACAGGGGCGCAGAGTATGCAAGTACAATGATCTTGATGCACCTCAAGATGAAGTCCAAGTGCTTGATTACAGAGTAATAAGTTAATGGGTGGCCAAGTGCTTGATTACAGAGTGATAAGTTAATGGGTGACCATGCTTTTGGAAAAGATTACATATTGATGTAAAATTTTACCATTCTCATCTGAATTTGGGTTTGTTCACTTGTTTTTATGCTATTTATAGCTAATATTACAATTCATTGTATTATTTATTAGATTTTGCCATATTTGGTTGTGTGATATATGGAGGGGAGATCAACTAACAATAAGTATCCAATTAAATAACAGTTTGAATGCATGGTGGGTATTTGGAAATTGTAAGGTGAAATTTTTATATTCATTTCGTGGAATGTTTTAAATGTAATTCATATTAATTAATATTATATATTTTTATTTGTTTTGGTTCATAGTTTGATCTTTATTTATTTTTATTCACTTCTATTTATAGGTATTTTTTTACATTCACCATTTACTCATTATTATTGTACATCTATGTGCACTTATTTCTACACATTCACTTCTTACTTCAAAATTACCAATTTTACCTTTAGGTTGATTTTCAACTATAAACCTAAAATTTAATTATTAAATGCAATCTCCCCTTCAACTAGCCACTATGAGTTGAATTCACATTGAAAGAATGAAAAACGAGGTTATTCCTAGGTTAATTATAGAAAAAAATACCTTTTCACTTTCTATATACTCAATAAGTTGTAAACCAAAAATAATGGAAAAACAAAATAAGAACTACCTAATATGATCAAAGATATCAAATACAAGCTCAAAAATGATTATAGCAACTTGAAAGAATACAAAAATGAACATAAAAAATGAAATATATGCATCCAGCTTTTAGTAGCTTTGAGATTGTAAATGCATTGTAAAAGATTGAAACTAGCTTTAGGGAAAATCTATACATTATTGCAAAAAGTTTGAAATATTTGATAACTACACATCTAAGCTCCAATTTTCCTATTGTTTACTACCTCCAAGACTCTTAGGATTTTCTTGCACTCTTGGTTCTATCTCTACTTATAAATTGATGATGTTTAGTCTAAAGAGTAAGGATACATGAGTTCAAGTTTGGGACAAAGAGAGAAAATGTGTGTTGTAAAGCATATTGCCTCAATTAGTTCCTTGTTTAATCTATTTTGAACCTCCACAAAATATAATTTCATAAAGGAAAAACCTATGAGGCAATCTAAATACCTGTGGTGTGCAATATGATGGAAATTCAAGAGGGTGAAGATGGATCACAAAATGAATGCAAACAAAAGATAATAATGAGGTAAGTAGTTGTAAATTTAAGGAAATAATCTAAAACAATTGTTTTAGTAGTTGAGTTTAATGGTAATGAAGGGAATAGGGATCCATGGCTTCCAAATGGAGAAAGGAGTAGATGAAGCTATGCAACAATGAATGAGAAGGGAGATTATACAAGAATCATGGTTGAGAAATAATGATGGAGTCCCAAAATTATAAAATTTAGAGGTATAGCTTGCTACTTTTCTATCTAATGAAGTTTCTTCAACTTCTTGTGTTTATGTTGATATATATATTCCAACCTACCAAATGATACCTTAAATTATTTATAAAAGATATATAAAAATAATTATAATCAAATTTAAAGTTTTTGAACAATTATTTAATTTTTTTAAATTTTTTTTTTTTTGACCTTAAGACAATTATTCCTTAGAAA
>VDFB02330136.1:0-62314 GCA_007258455.2 Sequoia sempervirens | reverse complement strand
TTCTAAGGAAATTTTGGTGTGAGTTTGAGGACCTTAAATCCAAATTTTCATGTATTTATGTCCTCTAGTGCAAAAGCTATGGTTGACAGTATATCAGGTTTGCTAATGACAATATAATCAATGTAGAGTACCTATTTGGAATGGTCTGCACTCCACTATGAAATAATATTTGTTATGTGGATTTGAGGGAGTGTTACCAAGTGTTATATGAGTGTGTAGTCTAAGTGGTGTGTGTTTTGGAGGTTTTCATGTTAGTTTGTAGATAAAAAGTTGGTGTATTTTAGTGTTGTCTCACCAACAATGCCAACCTAATAAGTTTGAGGTCATGTAGAGTTAAAATAAGTATTGATCAATTGTGTGGGAGCTATTATAGGTCCATGCAAACCTATTTTATGTGTTACAAGTTTTGAATTAAGGTGTGAAGTGTGTATGTTTAATCTTGAGCTGAAAAGTTATTGTTTTGCATGATACATCTAATTAGGCCTACCTAGTTGATGTTGTAGGTGTTTGTAAATGTAATAGGTATAAATTTAACATCATTTTTGGTGATGTATGGATATTATGAGATGTGAGAAGCATTGTAGAAGATTTATGATACAAATTCCTACACGGAGCATGTGAATGTGATGCAAATGCAGAGCATAGTAGAGTGTTAGAGTAGAGTAATATGAAGTGTGTTGATTAAGTATTTTGATCTCTATTGGAACTATAAATTTTCTACATATTGTAGATGCATTTGTAGTAGTTCAAATCTTGGCAGTGAGCCACCCCTCTATTCTATTTTCTCTTATTCTCTAGATAGTGAATCCACCTAATAGTGAGTCATTATGTAATTTTTTATGATTGATTATAATATATTGTGAGCTAATCCTCACCATGGTTTTTCCCTTTTTGGGTTTTCCATGTAAAATATGGTGTTTATGTGTTATGTGCTTTGATGATTGCTTTCATGGTTTCTTTTCTTACCGCAAATTGAATATGATGATTGAAATGCATGTTTAAATGGTTAAGTGGTTTTAGAGAATACTTATTCACCCACCTCTCAGTATTCTAGGTTCTCAACAATTGGTATCAAAGCTTGGTTCCTTCATTTGGCTTGATCATTGAGGTAGATGTTAGAGTTGAACATGTGGCTACAAGGAAGTATCATATTCCTATTGAAAAGATTATACCAAAAGATTGCATTGTTGATATCGAAGGAGAACTCAAATCTACTTTGGATGATTTGGATAAAGTGGAATCTGAGAACAGAGATTTGAAAAAGGATCTTAGTGATGCACATGAATGTATTAAGATATTGAGATAAAAACTCTTGAGAAATCTATATATAGGATCAAAGAGCTCAAGCAATCAAATGAGATCATTCCTAGCCTAAAATTGTAGATTGAAGAAAGTAAAAGAGTTGAAGTATACGTAGGTCCTAGGGAATCTTTATAAAAGGTTATTATTTGCTATTAGATCTTATCTTTTGATATTTAATGATTGTGTCCTAAGTTAGTTAATATTATTTGTCTCATGACATAGGATTAAGACACTTGTCATGATCTTGTCTAATCCTATTTCTCACCTTGGCTATATAACCAAGTGGTTTCATGTGTAAATCAACAATCATATCATCATAATATATCATTTTCATCCTTTGATATAATAACATTATTTTCTCATAGATGATCTCTCTTATTCTTTCATGAAGTTCCTAGATCATGGGAAGTTATAATATTTAACCAAATATTGCATCATGGTCTAGGGCATTATATAACAACTCTTACAAAGAGTTAGCCTACTGTGAATGAAAATGAAAAGGTAGAAAATATTCAAAAGATACTCACTCATCCATGTGCACATATATTTTTATGATCCCATTACTTACCTAGTCTATTCTTTTATGATGATCCCTTGGATCTTAATTGTTAGACATGAGGTTAGAATTATATTATAATGTCATCTAAATGGATAAGAAAAATGCATTTCCAACAAATAAAATCAAATAAAAGTCAACTCAAAATAAATAAAAATCATTTGCACAAATACATAAAAGAAAAATCAAGAAAAAAGAAAATAAAATCAATGTATTCATCTTGATTCTAGCACATTGCATTGCCTTTATCTCACACAATTACTTTATGTGGGATCATTTCTCTTGATGATTCTTCCCCTTCCTTGTGATTTCTTGTATTATATCTTTAGGTTTAACTTGTGAGTTGACGATGCCTCTTTTCCCTTTTCTTATATCTAGCATGGACTTAGAAAGGCTTTTCCTATTTATTCAATATCCCTCTATCCCCTCATCTCAATATTCCCTAATCACTTTATTTCATTAATTTTTGAAATCTAAGACTATGCAAATTAACTTGTCCTTTAAATTATGTATGAAAAATCCTCATGCATTCATTTAAATCTTGTATTTCTTATTTTTATTATGTTTTTTCCCTTACATTCCTATTACACCTATTGATCACACCCCTTATATACATATAGCCTATGATGGATTATAGTTAGAAAAACTCTTTTACAATATTGGGGCATAAGCTTAGGGTGCAATCTTGTGATCTACATGATTTTTAATTTTTGTTACTTAAGAAGGTATCATTAATATTATATTTATTATTAAATAATTTAATTAACATTAATTTTATCATGAAATATGAATAAATTGACATGTAAATGACTCAAATTTAAGGGGTCATGTCATTAAATATGACATATTATATAAAATGATTTAAATTTGACATAAAATCATGCATTGAATTTTTTTAATATATTGATTGTTTAAATAAATTTCAACACTATCAATAACAAATATGATGACTTTTTAAAATATAAATCTTACAAACTATATGCATATTTTTTAAAAACTATTAAATTAATGGAAATGTTTCTTTCTTGAATTATAGAGTCTCATATGTATTCATTAAATCTTAAAGATTAGTATTTCCTTAAACATAAAGATTATTAAAAAAAAGGGTTTTCCCTAAAACATAGAAAATTTTTAAAAAATTAGTTATCTTTAAATATTAAGAATTGTTAAGAACATTTAATTTTCCTAAAACATAAAAAAAAATTAAAAAATATTAATCCTTCCTAAAATATAGGGAATTGTTAAGAAAGATGAGTCTTCCTAAAACATAAGAAATTGTTAAGAAATATTAATCATCCCTAAAACTTAAGAATTGTTAAGAAATATTAGTGTTCCCTAAATTTTAAGTTATTCATAAAGATTAGTCTTCCTCAAAATATAAAGAATTATTACGAAAGGTTAGTTTTCCCTAAAATATAAGGAATTGTTAAGAAACATTGGTCTAAAGTACAAAGAACTATGAAGAAATATTATTGTTCATTAGAACATAAGAAATTATTGAAAAATGAAATTTCCTAAAACATAAAAAAATATTATAAAAATTAATCTTCCTTAATATATATATATTAAAAAACATAAAAAAATTATTAAAAATGATTAATCTTTTTCCAAATATAAAAACTATTATAAATTAAAAAACAAAATGTTACAAATCTAAAGCAAAAATTTATGATTTTAACTCTTTCTCTAGATCTTCTACACCCTCAAGATTTTGGTTGACATTCAAAATTGTATAGGTGGAAGTGATTGATATAAGTCTTGTACGTGTTTATATGGCCAATATTCTATCTAAAATTAGTTTACAAAGGATTATGTCACGTGTAAATTATATGGTTTTAAATTATAAAATTTTCAATTAATAATCATATATTTTTCTTTTCTTTTTTTAATTCTGACTTGTCAAAAGATTAGAATTACTCATGTGGCTTTGAAAAAATTAGGCTTTTTTAAAACATTTTTGAAAGAATGATTGTTAAAAATTTAAATCAATCATTCAAAAAATTGAGAGAAGAGTTGTTAGAAATCTAAATCAATCACTCAACAAAAATTGAAAGAAGGGTTGTTAAAAATCTAAATCAATCATTAAAATAAAAAATTCAAAGAAAAGTTAGAAATCTAAATCAACCATTCAAAAAAAATTGAAAGAAGAGTTGTTAAAAATTAAATCAATCATGGTCATTTTTTTTTCTTCTTCATTAACATCTTTTTACATTAAAAAAGAATATGCTATTTTTATCTTAATATATAATTGTATTACAATCTTTTTAAGAAAATATAAAATTAAATTAAAATTACAATTGATATACAAATTTCACCAGTACAATTATATAAAAATTAATATGAAAAGAAGAAAATATAAAGGCAAGAGAATAACAAAGTTCAAAACACACCTAAATTGCTAGTCAAAATTGATCCCAAACTTAAACGATAGAATTGATTATTAAAACCACAGTATTTTTTTCACTAATGTAACCAAAGAAAATTCAGGTAGAGTCGTGATTAACTAGGCTACCATTGTTGCTTAAAATGTTTAAAAAGGTTTGACAGTTGTACATAACATATTTGCAAAATTATCAATTATCTAAATTTTCCACACAACTTTGAAAATGATGTCTTTCCACAATTTCTGCATACGAACAAGACTCCGAAAATCATGTTTTTAACAGTTTCCACACTCTCAAGATTTCTGTTGTCATTGAAAATTCTATGAGCGGAAGTGACGAGTGAATGATTTGTTTATCTTACCCACTTCATTGAATATAACCTTTAATGTGCTTTCCCCCAAGAAACAATTTACATAGAGACAAAAGTGATTAAGCAGCCTGTAATTGATGTGCATCAAAATTTTCCACACATTCCAAAGACTTTGAAAATTATAACTGGATGTCTTCCACACACTCAAGACTTTGAAAATTGTATGAAAGCAACTTACAATCTCTTATATGAATGAATGAATGAATGAAAGATTTTAATGACGTCCACGAGACTAAACAGTCTATGGGACCAAGGAACAAACTTAATTTTCTTTCATGCTCTTTTCTAAATCAGATCTCCTACTATTGATTTTGACAAGAAGACTAGCCGCCTGATTGATCTTATCCTCCTCGAATAACTGCTGCATATTGTCCATACACAAACTATTTGCATACTGTTTATGAATGTCTTCATACGCTGTGCATTCCATGAAGAAGTGTCGCTCCGTCTCAACCACCCCCTTATCGCAGAAAATGCAAGTTCTTTCTTCCCATGTTTCCTTAGGAGACTTCCATCTACCGGTCTCACATCTAAGATGATGCGATCCCGTCCTCAGTTGTGCAATTAACACCCTCGCTTTCCCTTTAATAGCAGCCCCTAAATACGTTTTTTCGCCATGATCCTTTGTCGGGTTAAACTCTTTGACGTAGTATGCTTTTTTTCGCCCAATCTGATTTGACCACATGGCAGTCCTAAATTTTTCCTTCACGTATTTTTTTATTTCACTATTGGTGCTAGGACACTCCTGTAATTTGATGTCCCACTTGTTCAGCCACTTGTTGTTCTGCTTCATCCAGGTTTTCTTTCTACGGTTTAGCGCCTCCTCCATAACCGCTTTGGGCCACCGGTGGTTGTCCATATTTTCAATCTTCTTTAGATAACTTATCAACCGAATTATCGCCGATGCCTCCAAGGGAAAAGCCCCCGCTTCAGCTAAAAGAATTTCATATGGGACCGTGGCCTTAACTTTGAGATTGCTTGTTATTAGGTGTTTTTGGATCCTTTCTATTTGTTTCCAGCTGCACTTTGACATATTGCTTCCCCACACTTCACACCCATAAAGTACAACTGGCGTGACAAGTAAACCAAAAAGAGTTTTCATGGTTTTCCAATCCCAAAGTTCAGCTTTCCTACATCTGTTTTGCAGCAAGAAAGAGGCTTTCCAACCTCCCTGTATCCTTTTCGATCTACAAGTCTCCCAGCTGAGCTTATGGTGAAAATCAACCCCAAGATACTTGTATTCTTTCACTATATCAAGCGGACTACCTTCAAAAAGAAAGATATGCTGTTTTACTTTTCTATTCAAAGAGAAAATCATGATTTTGGTTTTGGTGGTGTTCACTTGCATCCCCACTTCCTGACAGAAGTGTTCTAGAGCTTTCAAATGTTCTCTTAACCCATGAGCTGTTTTTGAAATCAAAATAAGATCGTCAGCATATAGAAGTAATTTCACTACATAACCTGCCAATTGAATACCGTCCCCTCCATCCTTGCTCAACCAAGCTTCCAACTTATCAATGTAAAGCCCAAAAAGCGTGGGAGATAAAGGGCAGCCCTGCTTAACTCCAATATCGCTGCCAAAACACTCTGACATACCCTCACTTGTTCTGATTTTAGCATTAACATTCTCATATAACCTATGAACAGCAGCTCTGTACACATTAGGAATGCCTAATTCTTCCATCCTATTCCAAAGTTTATCCCTAGGCACCGTGTCAAAAGCTTTCTTGAAGTCAACGAAACAGCAATAAGCTTCCTCACCTTGGCAGTCCCAAATCTTCTCAATCAAGTGCCTAAGGGTGATGCAGTGATCAATGGTAGAGTGCCTAGATCTAAAGCCTGCCTGCCCCTTTGCCCTTTTGCCCTCATTTTCTGCCCAGTTGCTGATCCTACGCTCAACCATGCTCCCAAAGAGCTTGCCAAAGATAGGATTAACCATAATTGTGCGGTAGTTAGATGGGTTATTGATATCTCCACTTTTAAACAAAGGAATGACCACACTAGTAGTCCACACCAAAGGGAAGCCTTCCTGATTGACATTGTTGAAGATTCTTGTTATGTAAGGAGCAAGTGTTTCACTCCCCCACTTTAAAAATTCAGCCTGTATCCCATCTATATCCTGCGCTTTCCCACTTGCTAACTTCTTTATTCCTTGTTTAATATCATCCACGGTGAATAGTTCCATTGATGTGTTAACTACCGGAGGATAGCCTTTCTCGTGGACCCGCTCATAAAGGAGCCTAGCATACTCTAACCATTGGGTATCCGTGATATTGTTTTCCAACTTCTTTTTCTTTTGCTGCAGTTCCCTCCAAAAGCCTTTAGGATTCTGCTTCCCAAGCGATATTAGCTCCTTCCTTCTTTCATTAACATACTCATTTTTTTTGGATTGCACTAATTTTATATATTTTTTCTTGTATTCTTTGTCCATACCACTCTCCTTTAGCGATCTCTTGGCTGCCTTACACTCATCATCATACCACGGATTTGCCGGAAATGTGTTTGCAGCCCCCACCTTGGGACGAGACCTTTTACAAGCCTTCAATGCTTTGTGGATTATCGGGATCAGCAAATTGCTGTGAATATGGGCATCAGCCCCTTTTACAGCGTTTATCCCCTCTTCATTCTTCAAATCATAAAACTGCTGTTTAAGAACAACATTAAATATTTCTTTATTTTCCTGATTTATGAGGATTTTACCCTTGGGAATGGCTTTTTTTTGCATGTGTTGAACTTGCTTGTTGTGCTGATTGATTGGAGAAATGCGAAGCTTAACATGAAGGGGTAAGTGGTCAGATTTCATCCCAATAGGACAGTCCACTATGTCAAACTCCATCAGCCTAGAACCAAAACTTTGAGAGCAAACCACGTAGTCAACCACACTTTGACCGTTGTAAGTCTTGCAAGTGACTCCCCCAGATGTCGGCCAATCTCTCACCCCGTTGCAAATAACCATGCCAAACAAACTACAAAGCCCAAGTAACTCAGTCCCAAACGAATTCACAGTGCCATTATCATCTTGAGATGTTCTTTCCCAATGGAGACCACCACCTTCCTCCAACCATATAGGATTGTTCTCCCCTTTTGCTTCACTGCTCAACTGAAGAGACTGATTATTGGCTGTCCTCGCATTAAAGTCACCCATTAAAACCACATCTCCAAGTATGTTAAAAGTAGAGATATCTTTTTTTAGCGATGCATACGGATCTTCGTTGTCTAAATTCCGCTTCTTATAAAACTTTGAATTTTTTGGAGCAAAGTAGCAAGCAGCTAGACTAAAAGTTACTCCATTTTCAGTTATTTGCAGCCATATGTATTGTTTATTTGTGTCTTCTTTTACAAACTCAACAATTCCCTGCCACTTCTCAGCTATTAACACTGCAACCCCTCCATGACCTTTACCTGTTTCATTTCCTCCGTTCCAAACTGAAACTTTTTTATACCCTTCGAAATCTGGAATTTTGCAGCCATCATGTTCATGCGTTTCCGTAAGAATGATAATATCCTTCCCTTTTGCTATGGGCCCCAAACCAGGTCCTCTTCTCCATGGATATCCTCTACAATTCCAGCTTACAACATGTAGGTTGTCCTGTGGGGCCAATAATTCCTATTTCTTGTTTGAGAGACGATCACTAATTTGGGCTTTCCCGTTCTTCAACCAAGCCCACTTGCCTTCATTTCTTGCTGTTTTCACCTTCTCCCATTCTTTCCTTTGTTCTTCCTGCTGCTCGAAAGTCAAATCTTCATCTAGATAAATATGTGTGCCTTTAAGTAACCCCCTGTTTTTTAAGATCTTATTCTTATCTTCTAAATTTCTCAAAGTGACTCTTACATGTCTATCTCTTCCTCCATCTATCTTTCTTCCAATTCTACTAGCTTGCTGAATATGCCCTGCCCATTGCAACTTATCTTTAAGAAAATTTCTTGTTAGAATGTCAGTTCTCTCCTTCTCCCCGAAGTCCCTCAAACCTTTAATGATAATGTTTGTAACCCTGCTTTGTTTATCTTTTTCTTCTCTTAATTGTCTCTTAACTTGTTTTTCAATGATTCCTTTTTGCTCGTTTGATGATCCACTCACCACTTGTGACCAAGATTTGGCCTCTTCTATGTGTACCCTTAACTGATTCTCTTTTACCTCCAAGTCTGCTAATGCTGTTTGGATCCCCTTTAACTCCATTATATTTTCTCCTCCCTCTACTGCTGACTTCACGTTTTTTGCTGTTTTTAATTGGTCTAACTCTTGCCTTAGAGTGACCAATTCTTGCTGCCCCCTCTCCATGTTAACTTGCAGAGTTAAAATCTGATCTTGCAACATTTTGTTATCCTTTTCCAGCTTACAGTTTGCTTCGGTAATTATTTTAGATCTGCTATCTTCGTACATCCCCTTTGTTTCTAGAGCATCGAGTCTACTTTTCATCCTCATGAGCTCTTCTACATATAGTTCTGATGACCATAACAGTGGTGAAGACGTGGGGCTGTAGATTTCATGAGATATTTTTTCAGTGACAATCTTGTTTGTAATGTACTCTTTCTCCTTGCCCTTGGTCCCACCCACCATATCAGTGTTTGATTCATGGTTCCCATAGCTACCACTTACCTTCCTATTGCTTTTATGTTCAGCTTGGTTTGTTTGCTTTTCTTTGTGGGATACCACCTTAGATGTACCTGCCTTGCTGTTACAGACCTTAGGTAAAATCAAAGTGAAGTTTTTCTTTTGATTTTGTTTCAATTTCCTTTTCAGAGCCAACCTACGTCTTAAAATCCCGTTGTATTGTTTCGCATTTACGAAAATCAATCCTTCTTCCGCATTCACAAGATTCAGAATACTTGACAAAGATGACCTTGCTAGCAACGGGGCCAAAAATGTTGCCAAACCCCCATCTTGAAAAGTGGTCCACCCGTTTGCCTCTTGAGGAGTGTGAAACCCTGAAAACCTTAAACCTCCTTGGTCTAGAAGATTCAAAAGGTCATTTAGTTGCACCTGTGGTTTGCTTGCTATATTATTACCCAATATGCACTCTAGTGCCCCCATCTGCTTTGGAATTGAGTTTGGAACCGATGTTAGAGGTCCCCCTGCCTTAACAACCTGACATGCCAAATCTAGGTTTTCCCCCATACCCCCACTGTTTACTCTCATGCGGTGAAAAACTGTTTGATTGTTGTGAAGTTACCAGTTTATGTGTGTATGCCAGTTGTAGCCTCCTTATGGAAGAAAGGAGACGGACAAATACAAAAGAATAAAATACTGAAAAACAGAAAAGGTGGAGAAAGTGACAGAAACCTGTTTGAGCGCAGCCCCACTTTGACTTTTATGGAAACTGCCCCTGCTTTGTCTTTATGTGCCCACTTTACCCGACACAAGCCCCACAGGCCCCACACCCCGAAACTGGAAACTGCAGCCCCAGCCCTGGTAAACACACGCACGCCCCGTTCCTGCAGCCCTGGTCGCAGCCCTGGATTCTTCACTCGCCGCCCTTCCTGCAGCCCTGGTCGCAGCCCTGGATTCTCCACACGCACGCCCCGTTCCTGCAGCCCTGGTCGCAGCCCTGAATCTGGTCGCAGCGTGGTAACGTGCATTCCTCTGAAGCCCTGGATCTGGTAAAAGAATCTGGTCGCAGCCCTGGATCTGGTAAAAGAATCTGGTAGATGAACGCTTCAAATGGGATTCTTACAAATTGAGTTTATCTTGTGCCAATACTCCTCTCTCTCAACATGGGTAAGCCAATGTTTTGGGTGCTCCTCTTCCTGCTCATCTCTCCCTGCTGCTGCTCCTCCTGGGAATGTCCTCCTCACGAATTGACTGCCCTTAACGTCTTAGCATCGTGGAGGGGTTTATACTGCTGCTCTTGGAAGGGAATCACCTGCCACAGGGGCACTGGCCGCCACGTGGTTCGTGTGGATCTTAGATACCACTCGCTGGTAGTTAGGAATTCAAGCAGCCAAATTATAGTCCCTGCTTTATCCCAACTGCAGCATTTGGAATACCTTGACCTCAGTGCTATTAATTTTTACGCTCTTCCCTTCCCTTCACAGCTTTCAAGCCTCAGCAGATTGATGCATTTGAGTTTGCAATATTGCGGGTTTGCTGGCTCAATTCCAAGTGAGATTGGCAGCATGTCTAGCTTGAAATTTCTGGACATCAGCAGCAATGGTTTTAGCGGCCCAATTCCAAGTGAGATTGGCAACATGTCTAGCTTGAAATTTCTGGACATCAGCGGCAATGATTTTAGCGGCCCAATTCCAAGTGAGATTGGGAACATGTCTAGCTTGACATTTCTAGACATTTCCTACAATTCTAATCTGGAGATGAGGCAGTCGAGCTCATGGATACGAAATTTGCGAGGGTTGGAGCACCTTGGAATGTTGGATGTGAATCTGACAGTTGGTGTGGTAGAGAATGTTGTGTCTCTCCCCAATCTTATGTCACTTGAAATGTCTTGGCTGTCAGGAACAGTTCTCCCTGCTCTTGTAAACCTCACCTCCCTCTCCCATCTCGACCTTTCTGAGAGCAACTTCACTCAGCAGCCATTTCCCATTTGGATTTCAAATCTTACATCTTTGGTTTTCCTCCACCTGAGGGACCTTGACTTGTCCATTAACCCTAATCTCAAAGTCAATCTCTCCTTCATTGTGCAACATGCTTCCCAGCTCAACATCCTTTATATTCAGAGTTCAAATGTGCAAGGAGTGATTCCAAGTTCTATTACAAATATGTCCTCCTTGACCACCTTAGATCTTACTAGTAACAATATTGAAGGCAGTCTTCCAAATTTTATTGGAAATCTCTCACGACTTGAATGGTTGAGTCTTTCTCGCAACTCACTAAGCGGCAGCATTCCATGGAGCTCTTTAGCAGGACTACCAAAGCTTTCATATCTTCAGCTCGGGTCAAACCAATTAAATGGAAGCTTGCCATCTGCTTTTGGTAATCTCTCATCTTTGGCTGTACTTGATCTATCAAATAATTCTTTGAGCGGCACATTCTTACTCTCTCAGTTAGAAAATTTCACAAAGATTTATTACTTAATTCTTTCTCACAATTTGTTGAGAGTAAAATTTGAAGGCTCTTGGATCCCCAAGTTTCAGCTTGAATCTTTGTATTTGAGTTCTTGTAATATGGATGGTGATTTCCCAGCTTTCATATCCACTCAATACACTATAATGTTTCTAGACTTGTCCAACAATTCTCTCAGTGGAAATATTCCAGATTGGTTGTGGGACCTTACACCCTTCTACAAACTCAATCTCTCATGTAATCAATTTGGAGGAAGGTCTAGGTCATCCAAGTTCAGTAAGTTCAATGCTTTCTATGTTGATTTACATAGAAATAAGTTACAAGGGAATGCTTTTTTACCTCATCCTAATATGGAATTCTTGGACATGTCCGAGAATCAATTGGATGGCATCATTTCAGCAAACATTGACAAATATGGCCAGAGTCAACTCAATTATTTTTCACTTACAAATAATAATATTAGTGGTGCCTTTCCACATTCTATTTGTAAAGGGCATAACTTGGAGGTTCTAGATGTGTCAAATAACAAGCTCACAGGTAATATTTCTGTAAGTTTCGGGAATTGCTCATCAACACTAAAGGTGTTAAATCTAGAAAATAATACTTTGGAAGGTGAGATTAGGAGCATGGTTTGTCTTCAAACTTTGAAATTGGACAGTAATAGACTACAAGGGCCAATTCCATCATCACTTAAAAATTGTACTTCTTTGGAGGTTCTAGATATGGGATATAATAACATGCAAGGAACCATCCCAGAGTGGATAGGGACATTAATTGGTCTTCGGATTTTGATATTGAGATCTAATGAGTTCAAAGGTGGAATACCATCAGAGTTAGCAAAGTTAAAAAATCTTCAAGTATTGATTTTGTCAAATAACAATTTGTCTGGAGCTATCCCAAGTAGCTTAAGAAACTTGGCAGCAATGGCAAATCAAACACAAAGTGCAGAAGTGCTTCAATACTCAAATTCAAGCTTAGTGCCTTATGTAGATAAAATAGAAATAAGCAACAAAGGGCTATTTCTAGAATATGTGAGATCCTTGGCATTGGTTCGATGTCTTGATCTCTCAAATAATAATTTCTCAGGTGATATTCCTCAAGACATTGGATTCCTCATTGGTCTAATGATTCTCAATTTGTCAAGTGATCACCTCAGTGGAAAAATTCCTACTTCTTTTGGAAATCTTGTGCAGTTGGAGTCTCTTGATCTTTCAAGGAACAATCTTATTGGAAATATTCCTGCAGAACTACAATCTTTGACATTTTTGAGTTATTTGAACATATCTTCCAATAAATTTTTAGGTAGAATACCACAAGGAGCTCAATGGTTAACATTTGATGAAAGATCATTTTCAAACAATAAAAATCTTTGTGGACTTCAAATCAACATAAATTGTTCCTCTTCTCCTTCTTCAAACAACACTTATGATGAATATCTAAGTGAAGAAGAGTGGGAGGAACATGTGTGGTGGGAGGTGGGAATCGGATTGAGCATTGGATTTGGGTTTTCAATTGTTATTGGAGTATTATGTTTCAACAAAAAATGTAGAACAAGATGTTTCAAGGTCATGGATGACATTATTGTCATTCTTGATCAAATTGTTCAAGAAAATGTCTTTTAATAAAGTATTTTTATACTCCTTCCCCTTCCCCTTCCCCTTTCCCTTCCCCTTCCCCTTTCCTTGAAAGATTTACTCCAATCCCATTCTTTGTGATGGTTGTGTAATGAATGTATATGTATTTTCTTCTTATTTTTTTATTTTGGTATTATCAATAAAAATCATTAATTTAAATATCACATTATAGTACCTCTATTTATATAATGAAATAAAATAGATATTAAAAATTAAATTCAATTGTCTAATATTGAATTTGTTGTTTTGATTTAGATTTAGAAGTAAACATTATTCCACATAAAATATATCACATGACCATTTATCTTTTCTAAAGATGTTATTGTTCACACACACACAGATTTTTACTTTAATTGTAAAGAATTTTTGGCATTAACAAATGAGGATATAAAAGAAACCAAATAAGAACAAGTTTAATTAAATTTTACATTAGTTATTAAATTTCCCACTCGCTAGTGAAGTCAAATATAACAAAATACACATAGAAATTAGTTGCTTTCTTGGATGGAAATGTGATTTAAATTTATTAGTCTTGAACATTTTTTGTTATTTTCTAGTTTGATGGTTGTGTAATGGTTAACTTATAGTACTTTATATTTGATTTTGATATATGAGACTCTATTTTGGTAATGTTTAATTTTTAAATATTTTAACATAATAGATCATGTGAGATGACAATTAACATTGAAATAACTTTGGTGAAAGGGATCCATGAGCATACTTATTTTTAGCATATATTTTATATAAATATCTAAGAAATTATATTTATGTGCCTCCATTTAACACATGCTTAAATATTTAATGAATTCTAGGTAATTGTAACAACAAATAAAATTACAAACTTATCAAAACTTGTATATATCTAAAGGTCCACTTCAAATGTGGTTACAATCCCATTTAAGATAATTAGTTTGAATAAAAAATACTATTGTATGTTCTTAAAGGTGGATTCATGATACTATTTAGCATATGTCTTTAGTCAAACATCTATGTGGCAGTTAGAAGATATAATGGCTTAATATTTTATCTCATAGATAGAATGACCTTTTAATATTTTATAATCTAACAATACATGATACGCACTCACAAAATAGAATCCACTCATTCTCCACTATTAATTATATGTTTGTAAGGCCTTATTAACATAAAATATGGCTATTTTCATCTTATGCTTGAAAAAAAAAAGTTAAAACTTTGCATTGGAGGTGAATTATAATTCAAGTTGCAAGAAATAAAAGAAAATTTTAGAACTAACAAAAGGGGAAAATTCAATGGAAAACTATAAATTGCAAAGCTAAGGAATTGAAATTTTAGTCAATTTAAAAGGCATGTGAACATATTTATTATTATAAATACATTGAGCAATTTAAGACAAATAAAAATTTAGAAATATGGATATAAAACTGATCATAGATTAAAATAAAACAAAGATTATAGGTATGCAACAAAGGATTTCATAGATGGCTTGGAAAGAGTGTGACTTAAAATCAAATGGTTAAAAAAAATGTCAAGGTTTTACTAAAATCTATGTTACCTTATAGGTGACAAAAAATTTATTATGTCTTGATGAGTTACAATCAAGGGTAACAATATATAATACATAGAAGATATATATGTATGCCTTCAAAAGTTTTAAAAGTTTTTGGCAAACATATATGGCAAAGCTTGGATTTAGAAGCAATCTTAAGAAATGTACTTACATTTAACAATCATGATAGAATTTAGGGAATGTTTTAATGTATTATGAAAAGTAGAAGGAATTAAATTGATTATATTTAAAAATAAAATAAAAATATATTTTCTAAACTCACCATTTATATTTGATGAATTAGTATCATTTTTCATATATGATTGCAAGATATAACTATAAAAATTATTTTTATCTTAAATGCATAACATGTTTATATTAAAATTTAGGTTGGAAAATACCTATACCATTTTACATAAAGCTTGAGAATCTATGTGAGTTTTCCACTTGTTCCTTTACTAAGCTTCAAGTTTGTAGTCATAGTGGTCTAATTCAAAATATTTAAGTCATGTATTTTTTTGCATGACTTTGTCCTTTTGATTTTTAAATTAATACCAATCGTAGATATGGTTTTAAGTGTTCCTTTTGTAGCCTAGTAGTGACTAGTTATGAATCCTATGACCTATGGGATATTAGCTTAGCCAATCAATTTATTATTCCTTATAGGGCCACAACCATGTAAATAATGAATTTTTCAATGGAGTTCATCCCTAATCGTGGCGGTGATGTTTCCTTTCCCTATTGTCATATATAAAATAACTATGAAATGTAGTGCAAAGAAGGTTGATTAAATATGGCTACACAATAGATCTTGATTGACTATAGGTGGTTGGTAATTTATAGGAAGTTTACTTTTGCCTCTCTTCATGTCAAAGTATAGGACAAAAATGGTATACATCATCATATTATGTAGTTCCTTTAAATTTGTTTTGGTGTGGATCTTGGGTCACTGATTTACACAATGTGGCATGATTTTACAATCTATAAGATTTTTATATGTGTTATAGAGAAATGCTAGCTCTAAGTCTTGAAAGTAAGCAAGGAATAGAAAAATTCTTCCTACAATAAAATTCTATAGGGTGTTGTGCAAATTTTGATCTTTTAACAATTAAAAAAAGACAACGCATATAAACATGAAATAAATAATATACCATAACACGTGTAAGGAAAACCTTTTTATTAGAAAAACCCACACTCCAAAGAAACCCAATGTATTATTCAATAAACAACATAGTTACAATACACTTGTAAAGAAAGCCTTCACAGGAGTATCACCAACTAGAGATCTAGAAGAATTATGATAGCTTAATAATATCTACAAAAATCTACACACAACCTCCATCTCAAGCACCTAATATATAGGAAATAAAATACATGAAACCATCAAATGGTAATTATAAAAATATGAGTTAAAAACACTCAAAAATGTGACACAAATCCAAAATCTCAAGATGAGTCCACAAGATACAAATAGCATATTATTTCCACCTATCATAACCTCATTATAATCCATTACCAAATTGGGCATTCCATTTTTCATTATCTCCAAATATTCCTTATAATGTTACATAACATGCATCATAATCCAATCAACAACTCTTTTTTGTCCAACATATTTTTACATTTCCTATACAAACTTTTGGATGTTGTAACTTTTAATCTAGGAGGCTGGGGCATTTTCTTCTTCAAATTGTAAATCTTGAAGAAACCAATCCAATAAGAGCCCCCCTTGATGATGCTAAATAACCCAAAATATTTAGTTTGGACAAAAATCAACTCTACAACCCAAAAATTGAGTTTTTTTAATTTTTTAGCCCAAAAACTACAATTTTAGTAATTTTATGATTAGAAGAAAACTTGAGGCACCTTTCCTAACATTCTCCCACTTGTCAAAATCATTGCAATAGAAAATGGACCCTCAACACCATAATCTAATTATTAGAGGCTAAAAGGCCCATAGACTCATATCGTTGCCTAAATTTTGCTATGCTCATTGGCTTTGTTAATGTATCTAAAACATCCTACAAAGTGACAACTTTTTCTAGCATCATCCTCCCATCTTCTACCATACCAAAAAAAATATCGAACATTAATATGCTTTATCCTTGCATGAGGTTTGTTTCCAAACATATTGCACTCTGACTATCACAATGAATCATAATGGCTCTTGCCTCTAGCCCAATATCTATACATAATTTATTAATCTAGATGGATTCTTTACAAGAATGATTTTTTTACATGTACTATGATTTTATAGTGGATAAAGTGATCATTGCATTCTCTTACTCATCCAATTGATTCCACTACTAAACATAGTGAAAACATATCCAATCGTGGATCTTTTTCTATTGGCATCTCAAGCCCAATTTGAATCCACAAATCCATGATATAAATTGATTTTTTATCTCATGTAGGATAACCTTGATAGAATAAGGAATATTTATAAGTAACCTATAAATACCTAAAGACCCTCTTCATTCTATCTTAATGTAGTCATCCAAGATTAACCATAAGTCAACTAAGGACTCCCACTACTTGGACAATGTTTGATCTTGTAAAAACCTTAGAATATATCAAACTCTCAATGACACTATCATAAGGTAACCCACTCATATCCTCCATCACACTAGGATAAATTGGACATTTCTCAATAAGTAACTTTATCCTCATTGGAATTGGAACACACAATGGTCTATAATCTAACATGTTAAACCTCACCGAAATTGAGTTCATATACTTATTCTATCTATAAAAGTTCTATTTTTACTTTCTTTTAATCTCCATCCCCAAGATGTACCTAGTTGCCCCTAATTTTTTCTTAAAATTATCTTAAAATCTAAGACTTTAAATCACAAATCAAATCTTTCCCATTACTAAAAAACATATTATCAACATATAGTGCAATAATGAAAATATGATCACCATCCATCTTATAGTATGCAATGAGCCTATTTGGATCTCAAATATTATAAACTTAACACAAAAGAATCAAATTTTTAGTACCACATCCTAGGAGATTGTTTAAGACCATACAAATATTTTTTCAACTTACAAACTAGATGGTATTTACCCTTCTCAATGTATTCTTTCAACTATGTCATATAAATCTCTTCCTTCAAATCACCATGAAGGAATTATATCTTCAAATATATTTATTCAATCTCAAGATTATACTCTATAGGAAGAGAAAAACCACAAGGGATTTTTTTCCTTCAACTTGGGGTTAGTGCTCTCAATGGCCATAACCAAGTAGTCCATTAATTTGGAAAAGAACATAACAAATCAATTCGTTGAACCTCTTCCCCCATATTCACTCCAATGGAGTGCTACTAGGTAACTATCATATTGAAGGCATTTGGATGTTCAACCATAGACCCACAATACTCCATCTTGAGGGTATATAACTTATTTCTCAAGAAAATTTTATTCACTAGGGATTCATCCTAATAAATTTCTCCAACCTTCAAAAAAATTATTATAGTAGCATCTTCATGCATATTCAATGACACTAAATTAGCTAAACTAAATCTAATGAGACGTTTTTCTTTTCTATTCATCTTGCCCTTGTCATCTTGTGATGTAGTTATAAGTTTGGATCTAGATACTATAGCCCATAGATCCTAATCTATGAGCACATCCCCTATCTTGAGCTTCCACAACTCAAATTTTGTGCTTGAAAACTTCTCCACCTCTCCTTGATGTTCTTGTCATCTCTTCCTATGATAGGATCAAAACCCTCTCTACAAAAGCTTCCACTCAAACAAAGATTAGTACAAAAGAACTTGTACCCAACACCTAGAATTTGAAGTGATTAGGCTATAAAAACAAATGAAAGAAAGAAAGGTAAGAAAAATATTCCCTACACTAAAATTTTAAGGAGGGTGTTATCAAAATTTCAATATTTTAATAATTACAAAAAGAAGAAACATATAGAAACATAAAATTAACAATATAACGTAACACATGTATGTGGTGAAAACCATTTTGGAAGAGAAACCCCACTCAAAAGTAGCCCAATGTGTTACTTAGTAAACAACTCAAATACAATACACATGTAAAGCAATTATTCATATGAGTATCACCAACTAGAGATCTAGGGGAATTTCAACAACTTAACTATATCTACAAAAAGCTACACACAACATCCGTGTCAACCACCTAATATATAGGAGATATAAAACATGAAAATATCATATGGTAATTAAAGAATCATGATCTACAAACTCCCATTAATGGAAGCTATATCTACAATCTCAGGATGAGTCCACATGCTTAAAATTGCATATTCCTTCACCTATCATAGCCTCATTATAATCCACTCACTAAATTGGGTGTTCCATTTTGGTTCCATTATCTCGATTGAAGCACACTTTAGTACAGTCAAAATACTATGATATTAGATGTTACATTTTATTTAAAAGATGTAAGAAATAAAATACATCTAACTCATCTCAATTTTGTTTCAAGTCTCATAAAAGATATTGCAAGCCCATGTTTGCAAGCCCATGTTAGCAACCATATAGAATAATTGATAAGATCAACATATAAAAAATCTCAATCTTGTTTCAAGTCTCATTAAAGATATTGCAAGCCCATGTTAGCAACCATATAGAATAATTGATAAGATCAACACATATAATAATGGCAATAAGGAAATGTAGAAAATAGATCTCACACAACACGAGATGTTTGTGGACCAAGATACCTTAATATCCAATATATGCAAAAATATAATAAACCATTGAGGTAAGATAACATCATACAATACTCCTCATAGAAGAAGTTACTCCATATCATATCTCCAAGAGATCCCAAACACAATATCATACTCAACACATATCCTCGCAATAATAAACATCTCCTTTACAACATAACGGAAAGGAAAATCCAATAAATGTCTACTCATTACCTAATATAATTAATCACACAAGTTGTACACGATCCAATATAACTAATTTAAAGAATGTGTGCCACATTTCAACATCTTCACCACCTAAATATATTATGATATCATATCTCTATATTCATAACAATAACTAAAATGATCGCTCATCTTGCCTCACTCGATTGACCTTGGTTTCAAGCCTTACTAGTCTATTGTGCAGAAGAAAAAAAACTCCCCAAACCACAACCTCAAGTTTTGGGAGTCAATTCTATCCCCCCAAATTCTAGAGTTGTCTAGTCCCAGTACTTCTTCCAACATGTTTGTCGGTTGTTCATGTTCTGGTACTAGTCTGTATGTGGCTTATTTGGCCTGTTTTGTCGAACCTTGTGGCTCTTGTTTGTAAGCTCTTTCTAGTTCATGTCAAGTTATGAACTAGCTCTTTTTTTGGCCCTGAGGGCCCTCTGTGTAAAGGGTACAGCACCCTGTAAATGCTGCTTACCTTATCAAAAACAATAACTAAAATGATTAAATTGTTAAAAAAACTATTTTTTTCAAAATTTTAATATCATAGTGCAATTCTTTTACATACATTTTCAAGGGCATAGTGAGCTTCCTAGTCACTAATGATTCTTTAATCCACATTGTGTAATACTTTACAATAAACTTTTTAATAGAACACAAATCATTCTATTGAGTCAAATTAAACACAAGAATTTTCACAATTATTTTTATTTAATTTCTAATAAAACCTATTATTCTTTTATCTATGCTATGATTTTAATTTAAATAAAAATTGAAGTAGATACATAAAAAATTATAAGATTGGATCTCCTCAAAGCTTGTCTTCTTATATCAGAAGATAAGATCTTTGAACTTTATTATTATAACCTTAGTTTTTACAAAACTAGAGGGAATCTACTAGTGCCCCTTATTTATAATAGTGCCAACGGTCAAAACATCAGATTTTCATATAGAATTACACATACCAACGTACCAAGGTTTTGTCCATTCAACGTTTTTACTTATGAGACTACTTAACAAAGATGAGCAATGACGAATTTATAAGATGATTATTAGGGTTTTGCAATGAGTTTTATATCTTAATTTTTTTCAAGTTTGTTGACGTTGGCCTTTCTACTTTAGTAGCCTAGTTAGCTCCATTTAAAGAAAAAAGAAAAAATTTAAGGGCGTGATCATCCCACGTAATACTTGAGAGGCTTATAAACCGTTACATGAAAGTAAAAGTTTTGGCAAAATTAAAGACTTTGGAGTGAGCTCCTAGAGTCATCTTCTTTCTCTAATTCTACTTGAAAAGAATCTAGTTCTCCTTAACAAGAATATTATTCTAATCAACAAGGAATTGCACGCTGGTATCAATGATAATGAAGAATATCCGTAAATGGAGAATTAACAATTGCAAGATTATACAGAGTTGGGATAGCAGAATGGAGGTTTTGTGGATGGTATGTTCCTTCAAAATTTCTTAAGATTGTCTAAGAAAGTTATGTTGGCCAATACTTTAATTCAAACTTGTGTAGGTCAATTACTTGCCTCAATCAGCTAGGATTAACCCGCTCATTCCTAATTAAAACTCATATCAATGTAGCCCCCATCTTATTCTATTAATCAGCATTTCCGACGTATGTACCAATTTTCCCAACCTTCCCAAATACAAAACGAGTTCATCTGACCGAAATTGAAGAGGGTCTCCCCATTCCAATTGCTAAGAGATGGGATGTCTCATGTTTTTATGTGTTTCAATTCATATGAACACATATAGGCCTCATTGTCCACATACAAAATCACAAGAGTTATAGAATGCTTGCACTTGGATGAACAAAATCATAAGAGTTATAGAATGCTTGCACTTGGTTGAGCGTATAAGTGAGTTGTTTTCAATTATATGTGTGGCTTGTTTAAAATTGTACAAGTGTTGTATCAATCCCAAGGTTTCCTGAGTGCAATTGACCTGCAATTTTTACATTAGGATACATAGCACTATGTCATTGGAGTTTTCCAAACATGTATTTCTCTGGGGTAACTTCATGTCATTTTTCATTCATCCTTGTTCATTTATTTACTCAATTCCATCTTTATACAATTATACAATTGTTGTCATAAATTCCAACACTTACATTGCTTCAAACATCTATAATTTAAAACTGAGTTTAGGTAAAGAACGTAAGGAACAATAATACACATTAGATTTATCAGTTAAGAGTAATGTTCAAATTAATGTTGAAAAGATAATGGGATATATATTATAATTAGAAATGACATACCATAACGTCTACTAGCCATCTTGATACAAGCAATATTTAAAAATAAATAAGACAAAAAATTACAGTGAAACCCAAAGCATGCAAGGAGGGACAAGACCAGACATGCATGTACAATATATGGAACACACGACAAATATCAAATGCAGGTTTCTATGAGCTTGATCTAGTGGCATATAACCTTTATAGTTCCACCGTACTACTCTATCATACTTTTCTTGATTGAATCTTGCAATGTAAGAGATCCTACTAGCTTTCCCCATGTATAGTGACTAAAAGGAGAGACATGCCATCAAAACTTACTCAAGATTAAATGAACATAAATTCTACTAATTTTTGTGAAATAAATTTTTACTAAATAATGGAAGGCAAAAGAAAGATTTTCCAGACCTTATCAAAATAAGATTAACAGCTTTTAGGAACGAACATAACTGGACATAATTTGCCACCTCTTTAATATCCATGTTCCCTATTGCCCTTGGTTTGTATTTAAATTTCTCCATCCTGAGTTGCATGAGTGAAAATGACTTTGTAGGTAAAAATATATTAAAAAACCTGTGAGCATGTGGGCAAAATGTACTCTGAACTCAATGAGATCTCCGGATAAACTGAGCTGTAATTTTTCCAGATCAACACATCGATCATCAAGATAAGAGATGGGTAGGATTGCCAATTCAGTTCCTTAAATAGATGCTTTTGTAAGTTACAGGTCCTTCATAAGCCCTCAAGAGATAAATGGCAGTTAGCCATTACCTTGCAATTGGACCAGTGAATATATTTACAGTACTTCTTGTTTGAAAAGAATAATATATAATAATATATATAATATAACTGTATATTTTAAATGTTAAACAGTGTGATCAATTATAGATGTAACCATGTGATTATATTCCTAACAATAACATGCATTATAAACTTTTCTCACAATGTAGACAGTAATTACACACAGAGTTCAACTTCAAAATTCCCTCGACACCCAAAATTAAAATTATATTTATAGAATTTACAAACTTGCTGCCAAGTTATTCAGCGCATACCAATAAATAATGAGCTCTAATTTTAGTTGTCAGTGTCCATGTTTGATAGAAGCACATCAGAGAAGACAAACATTGTGGTGAAGCCGCATAACTTAAGTAACAACAGACAAACATACGCTGCAACTGGATAAGGATAACTGCTGCATGATGGAGGAGTTAAACTACCACCATAGTATGTATCCTTAAGGTGTTGAAATTTTGATAATTTATTAAAAGAACTGAAAAAATATTTCATGGGATAGTTTCTCAAAGTCGCATCCAACAATCTCTAATTTCTGAGCCCAGAAATTATAAACGATAAACAACTATCTATTATAAATAATGCTATATGGAACTTGGTATCTACATAGGTATCAAGTTTCTTATCTCACCTTTCTAAAACTTGTAAAGGCTAGTTTTTCCATTGTTTGTAACCTATCAACATTGCTTCAAACAAAACAAAAACTGTAAGCATCTCAATCAAACAAAAAGGTGTTCAAGCAATCTGACACCATGTGTACATAGTGTTGCTGTGAACAACTCTCAAGTGCATGTAGTGTCAATCAGAATCTGATGCTGAGTCCTCTATGGTATCCCTTCTACTAACATCTGGTTCATGACCTGATGATGGCACCGATGGTCGAAGAATATCTTGTATAATCTGATAAGCTATTTTAAATATGAAAAAAAAAAGTCAACAGAACTATTGATAGAACCAAAAATCAAAATAATAATAATTCAGTAATAAATTTCTAGTGCATTTGTATTCCTTACCTGCCCCAAAAGATTTTTTGAGTGCAACTTTAATGAACTGTATTTCATGTTGGTGCGCTGACAACAATTTATTCTGCAAAATAAAAGGAGAAAAATGTTAACACACAATAACAAAATAGCATCAGAGTCTTATACATCACAAATATCCATTGAATAAATAACTTTACGATCAAAATGCATATATCTGTGAATGCCTGAAAGAATTTATATAAAATCATAACTATAAATAAATATAGATCTACACGTTTTGCAAATATCTCTGGATGAATAAAGTATGTATATAAAATATATAAATACAAGAGAAAAAATATCTAATTATAATAATATATTTATATTCTTATATAGAAATACAAGAATATCATTTTATTCTTATATACTTATACACAAACTTATAATTATATAAATGTATTTGTATAATTATATAAATATATAAAATCTTTACATAGATATATTAATAGAAGAGAATAAATAAATATGCATATATATATATATAGAAAAATGCAAATATGCATAAAAGAAGGTGTGCATATACATATGACACAAAATACGAATGCTTGGGTATGTAGGTAGGTATGGATGCATAAATCTTTATGCAAATATGCAAGAAAGCATAAAACTGCCAATATGAATACACAAACGAATTTTAAAAAGTATAGAAATAAGAGAATAAATATATAAAAATAAGAATATATTTGTATTCTTGAATACAAATATTAAAAATTAAACTAAAAGAATGTGATTAAATCCTTATATTTATATAATACTCGTATAAATATATTAATATAATCCTATAAGTGCATCTATATAAACATATCAAGGCAAATATATAAAATAACAATCTTTATAAAAATACCTAAATATAAGAAAATAATTATATATATACAACAAAATAATAGAAGTATTTATTTATGTAATTCTAAAAATGTACTAGAATCAAAATATGTGCAATAAATCAGTAAAAAACATTGCAAATAAGTATGCAAACCAGTGTAGGAGTATATATATGCAAGTCAATATGTATGTAAGGAACCAAATAACAATAAATAGGAACTCCTATATATGCATGCATGCATTTTATGTATATATGTATGTATGCATTTTATGTATGTATGTATGTATGTATGAAAAATTGCATGTAAGGAAGAAAATAACAATAAGAAAGAATGCCTATTTAAATAGGCATGCAAGGAAGCAGATAACAATCAGTAAGAACACCTTTGTATGTATGCATGACAGAATGCACATACCCCTATGCAAGCATGTAAGGCATAAATCTAACAAAATGAATAACTGGACTAAAGGTGTCATGTCCCCATTTTTGGCGAGCATCAGAGATCGTGAGATTGGCCTATCAGGAGACCCTCGTAGGCTGACAGAGTGGTTAGAGGGTCGTTTGGGAGCTTGGCTCAGCGTCAGATTGGCAGTTTTGATCAATTGGCTTTCGTTCGGGCTCATTCAGAGACTTTTTGCAGAGTTGCTATTTTTAGCAGTTCCTGGCAGGCAGTGTGGGACCCCTGCTATTTTTAGCAGTATGTGATTGGCAGCGTTCAGGATCACTTCAGTGTTCGTCAGCATCAGACGGAACAGTTATCGGATGTGTAACGAGGAAGATATTAATATTTAATTATATTAATTAAATATTAATTATTTAACGATTATAATGTAAAGTTATAATATTAAATTATAACTTAAGTTATCTGCCTTGAGGGGTGCGCCCATCATCAGAAAGGGGCCAGTTTGAGAATTAAATTATTATAAAATATTTTGGCTGAGAACTATTGAAAATTAAAAGATTTAAAAGTTGAAATATATTAAAATTCCCTATTATTAAGGAAATCGCACTTTTGTGCAATAAAGGGGTTTTGTCTTGGAATTCGAGCCATTATGACTTTTGAGAATCAGAAATTGATCAAGACTTCGTCAGAGAACGGAAGCCGTAGGGTTTCAGTCTCGATACATTGGAGAACGAGCCATCTCTAGTGGGAGCGATTCAGAGGATGTGAAATAACATCCGATTTATTGCCAGCACAGAGGTTTCTTCATCCAGAAGAGATCATTGGACTTCACAGGAAATAAACATTCAAGGTTTCAGACATTCTGTTCATTTGGAAAGCTATTGCAACTCCAGGCGCCTATATTTTTGATGTTCTGGAGGCTTAAGAAGGAAGCCGTACATTTTAGTTTAATGCTGATGGCTGTTTACCAGCCGTACAAACTGTACCTGGCCGTACATCTGCAAGCTGCCTGGTGATTCAAATATCAGAGGTTATGCCTGGGTTCTGATTCAGGAGATATATATTCATTAGGCGCCATATTTGGAGGTCTGAGGGGTTTAGAAAAGAGGCCGTACAAATTATTGATAGCTGTTGTCAGCCGTACCAGCAGGTACAGCAGGCCGTACTTTTGCCTGGAGCCATACTCATCAAATAAAAAGATACGCCTATCTTTTGTCATGCAATCTTCTTCATCTTGGAGCACTGGGGTTGCTGGAGACTGTTGAGATCATCATCCGGAGGGAGAACTTCTTATTGGCAGCCGTACAACTCAGTTATCTGATCAGATTTGCTGTTTATACCAGGTTCTTTTCATATTGAAAATTCATTGTTTTGCTCATTGCATGTATCTGGGTATCACAGTAATCAGTAGAGAAGATCTAATAAAGATACTGGCGACCATATTCAATCCATTTTCAGAGTTATTTAATTTTTATAGAATTTATTTCTATTTATTGCATAAATTGTACCTTTCATTAATTGCATCAAAAACACAAAAAAAAAAAATCACAAACATCAAAAACCTTCAAAAACTTCAGAAAATCAGTTAGAGGCAGAAAAAGGGGAAACTAGGGTTTCTACAGTGGTATCAAAGCTAAATCCTGCCATCCGAGGGTTTAGCCGTCTTCTGCAGCCGGAACAGTTTGGGTCTTACCAGGTATTATACATGCAGTCGTGCTCTGATTTGTCAGACAACAGAGTTTGAGCAGGTAGCCAGGAAACATGGCTGACAAGAATTACAGGATTGATAGAACAGATAATCTTAGAACAGAGATTCATCACGATAACAGAGATCAGGACAGTGCAGAGGTCTTGCATGCACTCAGAGATCTACGTGCAGGTCAACGGCGGTCAAATGGTGTATTACAGCAGTTGGCAGTTGCACTTCAGAGATTGGGTACTCCGAGGAGACCGTCACCACATCGTGACGATGACAGGAGTGATGCAGGTTCATGGAGAGCTCCTAGGACAGTGTCACGGACAGCAGATAGGCCTACTAGGCCCACTTTCACAAGACAGGAGCCCAATGAGGTTATAGCAGGTGAAAAGCATGAGGGTTTGTTTGCTGGTACACTTAGGGCAGCGAACGACGAGTGGGAGTTAGCACCACTTGAGGCCAGCGAAAGGATTACCATCGACAGAACACCACAAAACACCGAAAGAGAAGTGATTAGCATGTTCCAGGAGTATAGCATTCTACCTCAGAAAATTAGAAAAGAACTTTCTTTCATGAGTTACATGGGTTTGCACCCGAGTCTTTGCCATAAGACAGAATTGGCACGGAAGAAATATCTCACTATGGCTCAGGAGTTGTTTACACCTGAAAAGGATAGAGAATCTACACCTAAGGATGATACAACTCTTCATCAAAATGATTTGATATATTTAGATTCCTATGCAGAATGTAGAAATTTATGTGATGAATTTGATAGAAGTGCTGATTTAATTCAAGAACACACTAGCACAGCTTTGGGTAATGATTTACCTACATCGTCCTTGCAAGAGGTGACCCAAGAAATTTCTACCATGGAGGCTACTTCTGATTTTTATGACAGCAATGTTGAAACTTCGCGTGAGCATGAGACAGCAGCGGTTTCACATATGCAAAGTAATCCTATTGAGTTGTCACATGAAGAGACTCAAGAGTTGGGTACTAGTGATGCAATTGGTGTTGAGAATTTATGTCATGGTGAGTCTGATTTTTCGGATCAGACCTTTGAAAACAAGCTAAAGGACTCATATGTTGATATGGAATCTCAGGATCATGCTTTGGTTGGGCATGCAGTTACTTTGGGAGTAGAAGCGTGTGAAGATACTGTCATACCAGCAACTTCTACCGTACCAGTTGAGCCATCCGTTGAGGTACAAAGCAGCAGTACCTTAGATGTTGAGGTGTGCATGAATGAAAGCACACATGATGTTGCTTATCATGAGGCGAGTGATGACGAATCAGCGTCATATCATAGTGCTTATTGTGAACCGGAAAACTTGTATGGGGGTCGTAAGCTACAGAATCCTCATCATTTGGTTGGGCAGCTACAAGTGAATGACAATATGATTGCCACAACCCTTGAGCATTTTGATGTTGCACGTCAGATGTTGGTTACCTTTGGATTGAGTACTCCTATGACGGATGAGCACGGTGATAGTGGTTTTTCCCTTGTAGTGATACATGCACTTCGAGAAGCAATTGGGATGATGAAACAAAACTACCTAAAACTACTTGCGAATAGGGATTTTCTTCTCGAGTGGGATTGCATTTGTTATGATGCATTGAAGGGAAAGGAGGAGCAGATCGATGAGCTCACTCATGAGCTTGAGGTGACTATGGACTCATTGCAGAGCACCCAGTTGGCTCTTCGAGAGTCACAGTTACAGATTGAGAAGCTTACCACGGCGTTGAGTTTAGCACAATCTTCACCACCTTTGGATATAGTTCAATCTTCCATGGCAGCGGTTGGTGAGGAGTATACACCCATGGTTCATAGCAGTGAGGGAGATGTTGAGGATGAGGTTACATCCATCACGGTCACAGGAGCAGTTGGTACAGATAGGATGAGTGCACTAGATGAGAGTTGCAGTGAGCCACACGTTGCACCAGGTTCTCTTGAGATTAGTCTCGTGATAGGTGATGCAGGGCAGATCATTGATAGTTCCTGTGACATGGTTGTTGATTCACTAGAGAATGGTGTGACAACCCTCGACACTTGTCCATCTTCACAGAAGATATTCAGATTCTCATCCAGTTGGGAGATTGGTACTTATGTTGATTTGTTTCCCTCTCCTGGAAGCAAATCAATCATTCCATCCGATGCAATTGACTATGATCGGCAGCTGGTTGAGCCAAGTCAAGAGTACAATTCAATTTATTATTCCAGCGATTCAGAGATGGATGATTCAGATCAGTATGGAGTGATTGTGCAGTTTGTGAATAATCCATTATTTGAATTTGATGGTGGTTTGATCTATGATAACCCACTCTTCGAGTTGGAAGCTGATCGTACTCTTGATATTAGTTCTGGGTTGGGTGATGATCGTAGTGTTTGGGATTGTTCCAGTGCATCGCGATTCCAAACAAGACTCACAAAGGAGTTTAATGGGGTGTACACGGTGAGGAGTGCTTATAGTTTTTCCTTTGATCCACCTGTACATGATTCATATTCGATGCACAATACTTGTGCACAGGGTGATTCTCTTGGTGCAGTCGAGGGGAGTAATTCATTACTGTGTGCAGAGTTACCATCTTCGAAATATGGGATTAGCGGCTGCAAGTACTCGACTCAGTTGTTTGTGGGGTATTACTTGCAGGGACAGCAGTCAGTTATCCATCATGCCGATATGTATTTGACAGGGCTTGCTACTTCTATGTCGCAGATTTTTCATATAGGTACATGGTTACAGGGCGACTATGGTATTAGTTGGCATGATGGCTTGATCAGTTATCACATCCATGAGGGTTTAGCAGAGGACAGGGAGAGATTCAGTGTGGCAGATGCTTCTAGAAGTTATTTTCTCCACATGACAGACGGATGTGAATTCCGATTGTATTGGGATCCAGGTGGTGACAGTTCGGGTATTGAGTATTGGATGGGTCCCATTGGGTTACTTCACTATTCTCAGCACAGTGAAGTTGGAGGCAGTAGAGCGCAGTGGCAGTCTGAAGATAACAGTCACGACAGACTTTCACTCTGGGTTTGGGATCCAAGGATAGCTTGCGCAGTTGAGTTTTTTTTTATGATGCTACAGGAGACAGATCGGGATGTGTGGGACATTTCACAGTTTTTTCTTTTGGGCCTTCCGAGGATTGGAGTTTGTTTGCAGTGGAGATTGCTTGGGGTCAAGCAATTTTAGGGAGGCCGGACTGTCATGTCCCCATTTTTGGCGAGCATCAGAGATCGTGAGATTGGCCTATCAGGAGACCCTCGTAGGCTGACAGAGTGGTTAGAGGGTCATTTGGGAGCTTGGCTCAGCGTCAGATTGGCAGTTTTGATCAATTGGCTTTCATTCGGGCTCATTCAGAGACTTTTTGCAGAGTTGCTATTTTTAGCAGTTCCTGGCAGGCAGTGTGGGACCCCTGCTATTTTTAGCAGTATGTGATTGGCAGCGTTCAGGATCACTTCAGTGTTCGTCAGCATCAGACGGAACAGTTATCGGATGTGTAACGAGGAAGATATTAATATTTAATTATATTAATTAAATATTAATTATTTAACGATTATAATGTAAAGTTATAATATTAAATTATAACTTAAGTTATCTGCCTTGAGGGGTGCGCCCATCATCAGAAAGGGGCCAGTTTGAGAATTAAATTATTATAAAATATTTTGGCTGAGAACTATTGAAAATTAAAAGATTTAAAAGTTGAAATATATTAAAATTCCCTATTATTAAGGAAATCGCACTTTTGTGCAATAAAGGGGTTTTGTCTTGGAATTCGAGCCATTATGACTTTTGAGAATCAGAAATTGATCAAGACTTCGTCAGAGAACGGAAGCCGTAGGGTTTCAGTCTCGATACATTGGAGAACGAGCCATCTCTAGTGGGAGCGATTCAGAGGATGTGAAATAACATCTGATTTATTGCCAGCACAGAGGTTTCTTCATCCAGAAGAGATCATTGGACTTCACAGGAAATAAACATTCAAGGTTTCAGACATTCTGTTCATTTGGAAAGCTATTGCAACTCCAGGCGCCTATATTTTTGATGTTCTGGAGGCTTAAGAAGGAAGCCGTACATTTTAGTTTAATGCTGATGGCTGTTTACCAGCCGTACAAACTGTACCTAGCCGTACATCTGCAAGCTGCCTGGTGATTCAAATATCAGAGGTTATGCCTGGGTTCTGATTCAGGAGATATATATTCATTAGGCGCCATATTTGGAGGTCTGAGGGGTTTAGAAAAGAGGCCGTACAAATTATTGATAGCTGCTGTCAGCCGTACCAGCAGGTACAGCAGGCCGTACTTTTGCCTGGAGCCATACTCATCAAATAAAAAGATACGCCTATCTTTTGTCATGCAATCTTCTTCATCTTGGAGCACTGGGGTTGCTGGAGACTGTTGAGATCATCATCCGGAGGGAGAACTTCTTATTGGCAGCCGTACAACTCAGTTATCTGATCAGATTTGCTGTTTATACCAGGTTCTTTTCATATTGAAAATTCATTGTTTTGCTCATTGCATGTATCTGGGTATCACAGTAATCAGTAGAGAAGATCTAATAAAGATACTGGCGACCATATTCAATCCATTTTCAGAGTTATTTAATTTTTATAGAATTTATTTCTATTTATTGCATAAATTGTACCTTTCATTAATTGCATCAAAAACACAAAAAAAAAAAATCACAAACATCAAAAACCTTCAAAAACTTCAGAAAATCAGTTAGAGGCAGAAAAAGGGGAAACTAGGGTTTCTACAAAAGGGGGAAAAAAGGTTCAAGGAAATAGGGTAGTGACGGGCAATGGAAGAAGGGGCAATGAAAATAGGAAGAGGAAAGAAAAGCTCAAAAAAAGAGAAAAAAGAGACAACAGGAATAAAAAGGGCAGTGATGAGAATTAGCAAGGGAAAGAACTAACAAAGGGTAGAAGCTGAAGAGGCAGAAGAAAATCAAGACAAATGGGGTAAAACCGTAAAAGTAACCTAAGGGAGAGAAAAAATAGACCAGATAACCAAAGACAATTGACACCATGACCACACCACTCCTAAGGATCAAGATAACTAGTTTTTGAAGGGGGGAAAGGGGTTAAAAGAATGGGAAGGAGGCAAAGAAGCGAAACTACGAAAAATTAAGATGCTCAAGGAACCCAAACATCTCGAGCCCATAGTTGGGGAAACACCAATATAAGGGAGCCGACAGATGGGAAGGAAAGACAAAGGGGTAGGAGGAAATAAAATTGAAAAGGCAATCACAAAGGAGGTCAAGGCTGGGCAAGAGGGGGTCACAAGATTACCATGAGAGACAAAGAGAGAGAGAAGGCTACAAGAGCAAAACTAGGAAGAGAGGAAATCAATAAGGGTGAAGAGACCAATTTTTAAGGCAATTTACAAGGGGTTGCCAAATAGAACTCAGATTCCAACCACCATACCAATGAGGTTGATTGCAATGGCCTTTTTGAGTTTCCTCTTGAACTAGTTATCTTCTTTGAACAAGATTTGAGTGTTTTCTAAGGAGATGTGGTGTTTAGTCATTGAGGAGTGCTTTGCCAAGGCAAATTTCAAGATCCACTCATGTCTTATGTCAGCATGATGCTCTTTGATTCTAGTGCTAACAAAGCGATCTCATCAATGCAAGCGACGCCATAGGAACACATCACTTTGCAGACATCCAAGTTGAGAAGGTCTTGAAGGTCTTTGGGAGAGGAGATGAGATTTCTTAGGGTAAAGATAGGCTTGAAAGTACAATGGAGATCCTTTTTAAGAAGGATCTTGGCAATTCTGTTGTAGAGGCCCTCAACATAGGGGAGGAAGGTGAACAAGGATGGAGAAGGAGCAGCCTCAAGTTTTTAGGTGCACTTGGATTTGGCTTGTTTGATCACCTTGATGATGCGCTTCCTTTAACATCCATTTTATTTAAAGACTCGGGTAATGTGGGCAATCTCTTGGTCTATGTGTTCATCATAACATATCATAGATGCTCTAGAAGCTAGAGTTTTGAGAACACCAACTTTTTGGCCAAGGTGATGATGAAAGCAATGAAAGTAAAGGTCAATGTGTGTAGCTTTGCAGAAGACGCAATGGGCTAAGGAGCCATCTAGTTTTTTGATGAGATGGACATCAAGGGGAGTTGGTTATCTATTTCTATCTCTTTGTTAAAACAGATGCAAGGGGCTATGTTGTTTAAGTGCAAGTGAAATTCTTGAAGTTTCCCACACCATTGGGGCCAACAAACGTTGGTATCATCAACATAGCATTTCCACCACTTTGGTTTGGCCACGATAGGGGATAGAGATGAAGCCATAGCTACACCATCCACCTACTCAAACTAAATCTTGGAAGGTAAGAAAAAGTGGATCAAAGACACAACTCAACCAAGGTGGCAAGCTCATAAGTGGTCTTTTGTCTAATTAACTAAATTGAGTCAAGGATGGAAACTTTGATGAAGCGAGAGACAACATCAAAGTTGACTAAGAGGTCACTTTCATCTAGCTTCTTTTCTTTGATGAAATCAACGAAATGGGAAGAATTCTTGATGAAGGAGCTAGATTTACCAATGAGGAGAGAGATGAGCTTAGCCAGATGGGCAGCAAGCTTGTAGTTGGAAGCCGGAGAATCAATGGTATCCACTATGGGCCTAAGGGGAATACCTACCTTGTGGATTTTTAGGACACCATAAATACGAGGGGTCACCTCTTTGGAGGGGTATAACTACTTTTTGGTAGCGTCATCAAAAGATGAAAGGGAGATAGCTGATTTCTCTTCTCTGGCTTTAACTCATCTTGATGATGGATCATGGAGTATGAACCAAAATGTTGATAAAGAAATGTTACACAGTCAAAATCCAAAATTATTACTATATTGATATCAGTCAAAATCCGAAAATATTACTATATTAATATCATGGAGTGGAAATTTCATGTTTTTAATCTCTATATCCAATTCCTACGAAAAACAACTATTTCAATTAACTACTAAGATATAAATATCCTGTTACTAAGGAAAACAACTACTTCAATTATTGAAATAATTTGATTCACACCTGGTTTGCTAAGACTCACACTTTGTCCAAATTCCCTAAGCTAATCACAAAACAACCCAATTGGCTCAAATCTTATTCAAACTCCTACCGGTTCTTTTACTTTGCATTAACTATAAAACTCCCCCAGACTCCAATCTTTTGGTTTGCTTATCATTGCATTCAAGAAATAAAGATCTGAGACAATACTCCAGTCAATTTTTTCCTACTCTTGTGTTTCTTTTTCTTTGTACCCTTCTGCAGGTGTGCTTCCTAAAACTAGTGTTTCAGAATGGATGCATTCTAGACCCTATGTTTCAGTGTGGTACCTCAAAAAATGTCCTGCAGAATCCCCAAAAAATAAAGAAATGCATGCTCAAGGATGGATGTTACTCATACATAACCCGTTGTGGAGGATGTCCAACTGTCCCTCCATCCATTGAAAGACATCTGGACATCCCTGCATTTGAACTTTAAAATGCAAAAAAAAAGGAACTTGAGTGAGAGGTAGATAAGAAAGAGAGAGATGTGAGATAGAGAGAAGAGAGATCTACATAGGGAGGGAGGGAGAGGTAGATAAGGAGGGATGAGGATTCATTCTTGTTTTTACAAATTGAGCACAGAAACCAGTAAGCGGTTGGTTTTAAATTTCAATCATTAAACCATAAACAGATTTAAGTAAGTATGTTGATAGTTCATGCTCTTCATACCTAACCAAAAAATATGAACTTCCCAGTGTAATGACTGGTAACTCCCCAGAAATGTCTTGTGATAAGATCATAAGAAAATCCTAAATGCTGTCATTGCATTTTTATATTGTTTAGTTTACTAGTTTCTAGATCATTACTTATTTCTGAAATAGTACTCTCCCCTGTAACAATTATATGATAAAAAACAATCTTAATCTTTTAAGGCTTGTACAACTATGCTAACTGAATTTTGGGGTGGTCTCTCCACCTCTAATTGAAACACATCCCCAACTCCTCATCCCTGCATACCAGAAACTTTGTGAAGCCTAAAATCATAAAAATGCCTTATTTGGACCAAATTTAACCAAAACCCCTAAACCCTACATCCATTCCATATAAGATAAAGGGTACACTTGTACATAAATATGAGGATGCTTGTGGAAAACAAAATCCAAATGTTTGAGGTAAAATCTAAGTTACCAGTTCAGGTTCGGCTTTTGGTTCAGGCTCAGGTTCAGGTTTGGGCCAGAGGATTTGGTACACAGACATGGCAAAAAAAAGGAGTTGTAATTCATTTTGGGTTCATCTGTACAAAAAACATATAAAAATCATAAATATATGCACATTTGTATCCTTAAAACAGAAAACAAATTTAGATAGCCACATAATGAATATATAATAAACTAAGTTACCAGTTTGGATAGGTATGCACATAGATGGAATACTCACCAAAAACTTGCGAGTTTTTTTCAAAACGAGTTTTTGGTGCAAGCACTCACCTACAAAAACTCACTGAGTTTTTGGCGAGTTTTTCAAAAAAACTTGGAGAGTTTTTAAAAAAAACTCGGCCTCTCAGCAAAAAAAAAAACTTGTAGGCAGAATAAAGGCAATTTCGATTCATTTTTTGCGGTTTGTGTGGTTTTGAAGGTCTTAATCTGGGCTTTGTCAGCATGATTTTTTGCCACTCAAAAAATCATGAAAATGAGCTGCTCCTTGACCCCGCGGGGGGTGCTGCCCCCAAACCCCTGCGAGGAGCGAGCGCTGCCCCTCGACGCCGCTGGTGATGGTGCCCCAAACCCCTACAAGGGGCATTGCCCCTCAACCCCGCTAGGGGTATTTCCCCCAAACCCCCACGAAGGGCACTGCCCCTCAACCTCACTAGGAGCATTGCCCCCAGACCCCCACAAGGGGCGCTGCCCCTCGACCCCATTGGGGGCATTGCCCTCAAACTCCCATTGAATTCATTTGATTTTCTTGGTACTCTCCAAGTCCAAGTTTCCAAGTTTGCCTACAAGTCTTCATCTATAATATCGTCTAGTTCTACCTCTCCCCTAGTTTTCACTAGACATGGGAAAGAGGAAGATGTAAATTTGTAAAATATATTAATGTAGTATTTACTTTCATTTTTACAAAAACAATTTGCTATTTTCATTTTGTTTCAAAATATCAACATCAACGCATTCCACATGAGGATGCCATTTTGTACCCAATTTGCTTTCAAATCAATCAAATACAACTAGACTCAGCTTGTTTCTTTTATGTACTCGTTTATTGACTCATTGGATGCATCTTATCATTGAATTTTGCAACAACAAAAAAAAGTGTTTTTAGTGAAATTTAAGCAATTTTTTAAGTTGCCGAGTTTTTGCCAAGTTTTTGCCGAGTTTTTTCCGAACCGAGTTTTTCGGGCTTGCCAAGTACTTGCAATTGGCGAGTTTTCCAACTATGGGTATGCATATATGGCAAAAATTGGGGTTGGGTTCATTTTGGAAATGTCCATACAAAAAACATATATAAAATCATAAATCATAAATATACACATTGTTTAACCAAAATATAATTAAATATATACTATTATATTATTAAATTTAAAATATTATATAAGATTTTAAAATATTGCATTAAATTATAAGTATTAAAATTTAAGAATGTTATGGTCCCAAACCTATTTGTTTGGGTATGTTAATCATTCATGGAATACTAGCTATTTTATTGGTTATGTTTTATATGCTATACTTCATTAACAAATAAAACATGAATAAATATGATTGGGCAAATAAACCATATTATTTGTTATATAATGTTATTGACAAGCAGAATTGCAACTGTCATTTTCGTTGCCTTTAAAATGTGTAGCCATTGCCTAGTTAAACAGCCTTTCGAAGTCATGTTTTTCCTAGTGAAGGATAGGAGCAGTTTGTAGTGAACCACCTCAAATGGAAAACTACTCACTGACAAAGTATAGCTGCCCATATGATGCTAAGGGGCAATCAGAACTTCATGAGTCATAAGTACAATTGTGAGTAAAATTTCTTCATCCCGAACATCACCAATAAGTTTTTACCACCACTGAGGTCTCTTTGTAAGAACCCCTTCATCCAAATCAGTGTGGTTATCATGACTTGGGCTTCCTATTGCTGTCTCATCTAGATGCTTGTTGTACCCAAACCAGTTTTTTTGCTTCATTAAGGCATTTTGCTTAAAATAGTCTAAATGATGTCAAAGTACAATCTTTGGGCAAGTCAAGTATGTTTTTGACCAAAATGGTGTTCATAGACCAAGAAATAGAAGATGTCTAGCAGAAAGGAAATCTGCGCCCTTGTAGCTCAAGGGCGCCCTTCATCTTGGAGGTTCAAATTCAGTGCTTTCTGGTTGCAGATAGATTCAATCTCTTTAGAATTCGGTCAGCTTTCCAATAAGCTATCAAGCAAGGTCATCCAAGTTGCAAAACTCTAGCAATCGAAGGCGAAAGCAGAAGGTACAAAGAGGTTTTACATCACAGAGGACTGTCAAATTTGCAGTTTCTACGCCCCTGTAGCCTAGGGGTTCCCTTGAATTTGACCCCTCAGATGGATGAATTTACAATTCCCATCTCCCAGAGATCTTTTCTAATTCAGTCTAGCTTCGCGATGCACCCTTTCGTGAGATCATCAAATATGTTGAGTAACAGTGACAGTGGTTCCAGTGAGCAAATAAAACGGAGGGTGGATAAACAGAAAATGTCAACCTGTACCTCTATAGGCCAAGGGCGCCCAGTCTTTTGGCCAGCTAGATGTGGTTTTTAGCGGCTGCAGTCTTCACGAGACTTATGCGGAATCCTCCTAGCTATTCAGTGAATCCAGCCGTCAACCCTTGGGATTTGTCAAACGCCCATACATGAAGGATTAGTGTAGAATGCTGAAGAATGTAAATGAACAAGAAAATGACTATGGAATTTACATACTCCCTTGAAAAAGGCGCCCTTCTCCTGGAGGTCTTAGAAGCAGTTTTCTCGCTTCGTCGCTTCCAAGAGCATCTCTTCTAAGTTCTTCTAGCTTCGCAATGAGATCAACATTGCGCACCTCGGAGTACTTCAGCTCCCGGTGTCAGAGGTTAAAGAAGAGCCTTCGTGTTGAAAGTTGCAAGTTGCAAAATCATTCTCAAAATGGTGATTGCGCTATTGTAGGCTAGGGGCGCTCTTGCTTTTGGGGTCCTTAACTCAGCTTTCAAATGCCTTACATATAGTTGTTGGTTGCGGAATTCTTCTCGTTACACGATGAATCCATCATCCAGTCGACGGGAGCCATCATTCACCGGTAGCGGCAAATTGAAGCACCAAATGGCAAAATAGAGAAATGGTTGTCTGGAGACCTGTACATCAATTTTTAAAAAGGCGACTTTTATTTTGAGGTATCAAACATGGTTTTTGGCAGTTATAGCTCCCAGCAGACATTTCATCTCAGTGATTTTGGCTTCACGGTGGATATCTCAGCTCAGTTCCAACATCAATCAACACTCATAAATCAGAGCTCAACAGAGGCAATCGTGACTTTTTAGTGAGCTATAAAGTAGTAAGTTAGCAAAAAATCTCAACTATTGCTAGGGGACGCCTAGAGAGTCAAATTTGGAATTTTCCGAATCAGTGAATTTTTCTAAGCACACCCGGATGTAGAGATTTCAATTAACTGATTAAAATAATATTAAATTTTCAGCCTTTGCATGCCAGCTTTAATGGGCGATTTTCTTCAATATTTTAATATTGGCGCCCTTTTTTATATTCATCAAGCAAATTCGCATGTGAAAGCGAACTAAATATTTTATTATTTTTAATTTTTTGAGACTCTAAGTCAGTGGCAGTTGAACTAAGTGGGGTCCAATTAGAAGATTTCTTTTGAAATCAAGGTTTTATTCTTGCAGTTGGCGCCTTTGAGCTACGAATTTGTCTATTTGCTCAAGATGGCATCCATTTCTCTCACAGCAGGTTGAGGAGCATGTGAATTTCTTCATTGAGTGGGCAAATTTCTTCAACAATCATCATTCAAAGGCATCAAAGATATCATTTTACAGATTTCTTTGCAGGTAGAAGTCCAGAATAATCAGCAAACTTCAAGACAAGATGGCAATTTTAGCAGAAGCAAAAACTTGAAACTTCTATCTTATGTCTTAATTTCCTCTAATCTCGTCTTAGATTTTCTCCGCTTGTCCAAGATTTGACGACTTTTGATAAATCTGATCATCTAGGTTGGTTGTGCACGACTTCCTCTACAAAACCCATGTGTTAGAATTTTTCAGGAAATTTTACTTTATTTTGTCAACTAAAATTCCTTTGCATGGTGTAGTAAAAGTTGATATTTTTTGAATCTAACATTGTGGGTTGTCTTAGAATCATCTTCTGGACAAAACCCATATTTCATATTTTCTCGGAAAAATTGCCCCCCCACAACCCCTGTTGCCCTCAAATGCTTTTTTCGCAAAAGCTTTTGTATGTCAAGCTAAATGGCACTTTTTCGCAATTCTAATGTTGTGGGTTGTCTTAAAATCATTTTCTAGACAAAACCCACGTTTTAGAATTTTTGGTGAAAATTGCCCTCCGACAGGGTATTTTTAGCCTCATCAGGGGATATTTCAATGTCCAGAAAAAGTTGTCAGAATATAGTCGTGTTTACAGTCAACGAGCGAGTTTTTCATAATGCAGTTCACACAGACTAAATTCAAGAGCAAATCGGTCTTAATTCATGATTTCATCAAAAAAGTTTTGACATCTATTTGTATCAAGCACATCTGGAGAGTTGACAGGCGTAGTCACTCAAGTCCACATGGTTTCATGCCTCGTATAGCTGATTGTCCTCCAAGGCCGGTTTAGAGGGTTGATATCGTTGGAATTCTACATGTGCAACAAGTTAGTTTGCATTTCTCACAATCAGAAGGTTCGTAGTCAAATTTTGCGGTTTCATCATGCAACACTCTTCTATAGAGAAAAGCGTGGAAAAATGTGAGAAGCGTCAGAAGCCTAAAGCTGCAGAAGAAACAGTGGCCATCACTTTAGTTACGGAGCCGCCAAAGTTACCAATCAGTGAAATGTCAGTTTAAGTGTGCAGATATTCCCAGGATTGCTCAAGTTGCTGACAAGTAGTGAATTGACAGCTGAGACATGTGATGACCTCCAGATGTGATGCAGTTAACAACCTCGTGGAAGAGTTGCTCGAGTTCACGGCCAGTCAACTCCAAATCATGGACGTCCCACCTTTTTAGGATAAACATTAGACACAGTAGTTAACTCAATGCTTCTTTCCGAGTTAACTTGTTGTTCTACCTTTCATACTATGTCTATCTTGGAATCATCTCTGTACAATTGGAGTTTTCTCTTAGTTTTCATTTCAATAACGACGTGCATGCTTGCACATGTCCATTTAGATTAGCCTTGTTTCGGTTAACTGATGGTAGCTTTCCAATTAACTGTATAGTTTCCTTTATTAGGGTTTAGTAATAAAATCTTGCATGATTGCAAGATTGTAGTTGACTCAAGGTGATTTTAGGCTTCCCTACACCTTTTGATGTCTATAAATAAGAGCTTTCAGCTCATTTGTAATTAACATCTGCACGCAATAGTAATATATGCTAAGCCCACCTTGCTTATAATATTGTTGTTCTGTATCTGTTCACGAGCTTTTACTATGATGATGAATTGTTGAGCCACCTTACCTTCATGTTATTGTTATGTTAATTGCTTATCTTAGTTAATATAGTGGCTAGTTTGATCGTTTATTGTATACGTATTTCGCCTATGCAATTTATTGTCCTAGTTGGCTATTCTGTGTTTTGTTTCTAATAAGCCTATTCAGATGAGCAAATTGTGAATCTATACCTAAAGCTTATCGTTTGATGTGTGTATCAATAAACTTATTCAGCCAAGCAAATTGTTGAGCCACCTTACCTTCATGTTGTGAAGTTGTACTTAGTTTATCGTATAATTGTTTGTTTCCAATAAACTTCTTCCCAACCGAGCAAATAGTTGAGCCACCTTACCTTCATGTTGTGAACCTGTACCTAAAGTTTATCGTATAGAACATTCCTACTCCATTTCCTCATGCTTTGTTTACTTGAGGAGAGTGGATAGATTAAAGCCTTAGTTTAGTTGCAGTTAGGGATCTGCAAAACCAGAAAATCCTTAGCTGCAATGTTCGTGGTTTTTCTTAACCTTGTGCCTCTTCCAGCTGAGAACAAAACGATAGGACTTAGATTACTTTCCTTTTCCACGCATTTCACCAACACGAGGGAGCTTCCCCTCCAAATTTAAAGAGCACTCATTACGCAATGTGCATAGCTATCTGTACCAACTTGCACTCCAGAGGTGTTAATCGTTATGCCAACAATGCTGATCCAGTTTATCATCAACAAAAACTAAGTTTATTTCCTCGTGCTCTAAATCCCCCCCTTCAAGTGGAGCTTCCTAAAGCTAAATACCTAAATCCTTAGCAAGAATAGGATGGTTATCGATAATCTAGATCTGTAATGTCCCCTTCTCAGCAGTGATCAGTGCAGTTGGTCGTTAGCCTATCCCAGAGGCCCGTAGGCTAGTCAGAAGCATAAATTAGGGTTTCCTATTTTCTAGGAGGATGTTTTGGCAATTTTGGAGGTTTGAATGTTGGAGTTTTGCAATTTGGATTCTGGATTCCTTTTGGGTTTTCAGAGAGCTTCGCAATGGTGTGGCATGCAACTAGATCGAGTAACTTTTTTGAACCTAATATTATTAGTAAGTTGCAACGACTGCTCAGAATATGGTTAAAATGCATTTGGACACACTTAATATTTTTAATTTTTTAGCAGTATGCTATTTATAGTAAGTGTTATTTTTAGTAGGGTTTCAGCAGATCAATTCAGAGGCTATTTCAGGCAAGTTAGTTTGAGCAGTTTGGTCTCCTGCACTCCTGGAGCTCATTTTTGGTAAATTCAATATTTTGATTAAATTTATATTTTATGTGAAAATATGATGCTAAGGCTTGGAGGACACCTACTTGGAGAGATAAGTTATTTTCATAAAGGTGATTTTTATAAGGTATTTTCACTTAATATTTTGGATGCCTAACTTGTGATATATTTGCAATTTTATTAAAGTCTTCTCTCCTTCATTTTGGATGCCATGTCTAGATGGCTAATGGAATTGAAATGAAATGCAAACTGCAAATTGTTGAAGTTGGATGTGAATTTGAGTTGGGCATCCCCTTTGGAGGGAGTTGAATTTGAATTTGGGAGAGAAAAGGTTATAAATAAGAGTGTTGGGCTTCATTGTTGGTATCCAATGAAATTTACAATGAAGTGTTGCCGAAATCGTTACTCACTCGCTTCAAGGAATGCATACCTCCTAGAAAACTTAGTTTCTTGCTTGAAAGATAACAACTAGCTAAGATATCGAGACTATTTTTTACACTAAATAGCAGATGGAGTTAATCGAGATGAAGATATTTGAAGTTTTCTGAGGTTTTGGTGGGATTTTGTCAGTTGACAGGTTGTTGGTTAATGTATTGCTGAAGGAGATTTTCAATCATAAGTCATTGTGCGATTTTTATTTGCTTTTGGGTAGTTGCTCATTCTGTTTCTATGTCCTAGGCATCCCTTTTCGCTAAGTTTCATAATTTTTAGTGGAGTCTATGATTTTATCTTGTTGGTCACCCCTCCTGGGAGGCTATACCATGCCTATAAGTGTCTTGGTATTTGTGCATAAATTATTGGCAAGTGTTTGATGCAGTTTATTCATCTAGACTTGGGCGCCCTCCTTCTTAGCTTCATTTGCACTTAATTTCATATAACTTGGAGGTGTTTAGATGGGGTTATGAGCATTTTGGTGTGTTCTAGGCTTGCTGGTTTGAGTTTTCTGTGTGTTGGTCTGTCATATCAGATTGTTAGAAGTTCTGTTTTTGGCTTGTATTTCATAGTTGGGAAGCTTGAGAAGTTTGGAGAATCATCAAATAACATTTGCAGTGGATTGGAAAGCTATAATTCATTGTCACTTGCAGATATCTCCCATTGTAAGGCTGAAATCAGTAGTATTGGTTCAATCAATTAATATTTCTGCTTTTTACTTTGTAATTCCCACTTTTAGTGGAAGGGATAGGCCTCGCCATTCTCTCCTGCCCACTAAAGAAGCGAAAGGGGTCGGCATGCTGCCCATACTTTACTTTTCATGCACTTTGTAATTCCTCATCATGCTGATCGGCTCAGCTATCAAACTACTCCCGCTGAATAAGTGGTCGAGTTGCATATGCATTGTACTTTCCAGCAATTTCAGTTAATGAGCTAACGATCCTCGGCACCATATGCTATCACCTCGCCCACATTGGGATCTTGGTGAACATTCTTGGTGAATGGTTACCTTTCAATTGGTTATTTGGTTTTGCTAACACTAACGGGTGAAGTGTTGTGGCTAAAATTTGAAAAAAATTGTTGGGGGATATTTCAAGATCTCAGAAGATTTCGGAAAAGGCTATGCTTCCTCATCAATCACAACATCTCTACTGAAATTCAAGTGATCAATATCAACACCAATCATCTTGTAGGCCTTGTGATTGTCACTACACCTTGTAAGCATCAATTTCTTACTCTTAGGATCTAGTTTGGTTCGCTTTTCATGTGGAATCCAAACATATGCAATAGAACCAAAAACCTTAAGATGACTTACTATCGATTTTCTCCCAAACCATGCTTCCTTTGGAGTTTGATGTTTCATTGCCTATGTGGGAGACATATTGAGTAAATAAACTGCACTATATACTGCCTCAGCCCAAAATTTCTTAGGAACATTCTTGTTCTCCATCATACATCGAGCCATCTTTGTGATAGTACAGTTTTGTCTCTCAACTAGTCCATTTTGTTGTGGAGTGTAGGGTGTAGTAAACTATCTTTTGATGTCATGTTTAGCACAAAAGTTGTGGAATTCTTTAGAACAGAATTCATCTCCATTTTCAAATCTAAGAGTGGTTATGGCATGTAGTGTCATAAATTGTCACCCATGACAATTTCACACTATGTTTTGCTCCCCTTTACGTGCATGGACCTAATTGAGCACCTAATTCATCTACATCGAGCCATCTTTGTGATAGTACAGTTTTGTCTCTCAACTAGTCCATTTTGTTGTGGAGTGTAGGGTGTGGTAAACTATCTTTTGATGTCATGTTTAGCACAAAAGTTGTGGAATTCTTTAGAACATAATTCATCTCCATTTTCAAATCTAAGAGTGGTTATGGCATGTAGTGTCGTAAATTGTCACCCATGACAATTTCACACTATGTTTTGCTCCCCTTTGCGTGCATGGACCTAATTGAACACCTAATTTCCTAAATTATGCATTTTGTGGCCCATTTTAAATATTTTCCGACAAATTGCAAGCACAAGACCTAAACATTCATTTGATATTGTGTCCCTGACACTTTAATTCCTAAAAAATAGTGATGGGACATAGTCGCCTAGGGTGACTTAGTCCCCTTATTTTGGCTCCAAATTCAAATATGTCAGTGTCAGCATTTTATCATTTGAATTTCAAATGTTCAATGTCAACTGTCAAGATTTAATTTTCAGGAAATTAGAAAAATTGCATATAAATACCTAATTGTTGCATCATTTGAAGATCATCTAGCATTAACAAGAGACATCTAGAAAATTATAGGGAAATTTGGTGATCAAGTAATTATCAAGCAAGTCAAGAGCAACATTTCAAAAATTTATTGCAACAATTCAATATCCAAGCATCATGTCAAAGTGTGTGAGTTTGTTCATGTTCATGTTATGATATTGTTTGTTAAGACTAATCCTTGTAGGTCTCCAAGCAATTCAAGCAATTCAAGTAAACAAGATCCAGCCTTGAGGAGATTTGTATTGACTTCAATCCTTCAAGGAAGCCATTGAAGGGTGGTGAGTTGCAACACTTTGTTGATTCGTCATTCCTTCCTATCATTTATCCATTTATCATTGGTATTGCCATTATGGAAGTGGAAACACTAACAGGGGATTTGACTAAGGCAAGCCCCTAAATAGCACAACTCTTTCTCTCTCTCTTTGAATGTATAGATTTCAGATCTGAAGATCGGGAGAAGTTTTAAGGTCAATTATTCATCACTGCAATTAAACCCTACACCTTGACAACAAATGGAAACTTAGTTATAAAATTATCTGACAGTGCTCCAACAGTGCGACAAGTGCATTCAGAAGGCTCGGATCTGGGATCAGAGGACTACAAAATTAGATCCAGAATCCTCCTACTGGGACATAGTCACCTAGCGTGACTTAGTCCTCAGAAATCAAGCTCAAATTCATATCACAGGTGCACAATGTCCTGCTTTGTCTATTTCAACAGTCTGAATTTGTCTGTAATATTCTATACTTGTATTTGCATCAGAATTGAAATTTGCATCATTAGCTTAGTCCTTGCATTACATTTCATCCTTAGGTACATTCCAGATTTGGTCTAGGGAAAATTGACTCACCTTTCAGGTTACAAGTCAATCTTATACCTTGTCCAAATCCATTAATCCATCCCCCCTATATGAAATATTTAGGAAAAGGTTTCAAACCCTAGAGCGCAACCCCTAAGGTTTCCCTTTTCCTTCGTTTCATGGCACAACCAAACTCTTTTTACTAACGCTTTAAACTTTTGAAACTTAGTAAACACCTCGTGTTTTAATTTTAGAAAATATACCCACATTTTCCTACTAAAATCATCCACAAACAAAATAAAATACTTGCACCCAATAACTGACGTCGTGTTCATTGGTCCACAAAGCTCTGCATGAACCAGTTATAGGACTCTCTTGGCTCTCCAAGCTTGTCCATCATCAAAGGGTGTTATATGTTGCTCCCAAGCTTGGCAAGCCCCGCACACACCCTGTATCTATTGCAAAATGTTAGGAATGCCATCTACCAAGTTCTCTCGAGCCAATTGAGATAGGTAGGACAAATTGAGGTGTCCATACTGTTGATGCCAAAGAGTAGTAATGGTTGATGCACTCTTGGCTGCCAATGCATGTTCCTTGACCTATCCATTTTCAACTAATCTATACAATCCATGATCTTCTATACCAAGAGCAATAGTCTTCTTGGTATCCTTGTCAATGATACTACATTTGTGTTTCTTGAAAATGACATCTAAATTAAGACTGTCGCATAATCAGACTTACTAAAAGTAGATTGAGCTCTATTCCAAGTTCGTAGCACACATTGAGAAAAAGTAACTTTTTCCCTCCAAAGATTAGCTGCATAATCCCTCTACCTTCAACCATGTACCTCTCACCACCACCAAAGATCACTGAATCAGAGCAAGCAATGTACTATGTGAACCAGTCTCACCTATTGGTGAATTGATGTGATGCCCCTTGAATCGATGTACCATGCAAATGACTCTAACTAATCTACTGGTTTTCGAGCCATGAAGGCATAGAAAGTTGATGCCTTCTCTTTTGAATGCTCTACAACATGAGCCTTTTGTTGGTTCTGTTGAGGCCCTCTTTGGTTGGATTTTTGTTTAGCCAGCCTTTTTCTGCAGTGCTTCTTCATATGACCCAACTTGCCACAATAATGACATGCAATGTTTTTCAAATTCTTTGTTGCATCCTCATTGTGACTTTGTCCTTTCTTGTGTGGCTATTTGCTCGTACCTTTGTTGTTGGCTGCAAATGTTTGTTCCACACTTGTTTCACTATTGCTACCAAACTATTTCTTCCATCTGTCTTGGTGTAAGAACTTATTGCATCTTCAAACTTCAAGTCAACATATGTAGTGGTGATATTGAACATCTCAATGAAATGCTCATTGCATGTGGTAAGTTTTTCAGTGTGATTACCACCATGTCCTCTTCCATCTTTCGACCAATGGCTAACAACTAATCCTTGATGTCCTTGATCTCGAGTAAATGCTCCTGCAAGGACATTTTCTCATTCATTGTGATTGGAAAAAGCATATTCTTCAAAAAGAAGGCCCTACCTTTATCTAAAGTTTCATGAAAGTCACATAGATGCTTTTAAATCTCAGTTGAAGTCATCACTATTCGGACTTCAGGAAGCATGGCATCGATCACTGGTAATTTGATCAGCATGATTGATTCTTTGTCATTCTCATCAAACTTGTCTTGGTCTTTACCCACAACTGTTGGCCAGGTGGCGGTACCAAGGACGATCTTTTTGAGGCATCGGTACTCAAAGATTGTTAGCATGTGTTGCTTGCAGGTGTTGTAATTTGCACCAATAAAATGTTGATTTCCTTCCAACATGATGTTGAGTAATGAAGCCATCTCTCCCGCAATTCAAAATCCCAAAAAACAAAAAAGCTTGCTGCTATTAGAAAAACCACTGAAATTTTTGGGAAAAAATTTGCAAAACCTAAGCAGTAAACTAAAAAACCCACAGTTTTATAGTAAAAAAATTGGCAAAAATTTTGGAATAGATCTACAAAAAATTCCAGAAAAAATATTACAAAAAATTTGATAAAATATCTCCAAAAAATTCCATAAAAATCTGCAAAAATTTCCAAAAAAAATCTGTAAAAAATTCTAAAAAAAATCTGCAAAAAATCCACAAACAGCCACGATTTTGTACAAAAATCGCCAAAAAAGAGTTGAAAAATTATGATTATTCTAAAAAATTGTCCAAAATAGGTCTTAAAACCCTATGCAATTTTTAATTGTTAAAAAACGCACAAATTTTGTTAAAAAATCAACCAAAAAATCTCAAAAAAGACCCACAAATTTGTTTGAAAAAAATTCATCAAAACCTTTGTACGAATCCATACAACTTCCTTTGACACATTGGCACATTCTTCTGTGTCTCTTGCATGCAATTTGTCACTACCAAAGCTCGTAGAATTCACGCACTCACCAATCACAATAATTTACAAAACCCAAGCTCTAATACCATATTACAAAAAAAGCACACTAAAAAATTAACCAAGATTGTATAAAAATCTATTAAGAAATAAAGAGCAAAAGCATCCTTATATAGGATAACAACTCATAGGATAAATTTGATAACTCATAAAGCGAAATGGAAATCTTATCCATAGAGGATAAGGATGACAAATATCTTATCCACAAAGGATAAGGATGACAACTCATAGGAAAAATATCTAAAGTCAACACATCTTTATTAAAGAAGATTCCTAAAGCCTATCCTAACAGCTAATTGACCATTACAATATAAAGTTTAAAACATTATTTTAATATGCACTGCCCTGTAATTGATTTAACTAGATACGAGTCCAAGCTTATCTCTAAATTTGATACCAAGCAGTATACTCATTATGTTTGCAGTTTGCTCCTCTATAGAACAATAATAATAACAAACATCTTCAATATTAATCAACTAGCGGATGTAATGGAGCTTCAATATGTTTGGTTCTGGCATTATAAACTAGACTCTTACTCATCCTAAGGACTCTCTGATTATAACAAGAGTAAAGCCATTGAAACAGAACCAAGATGAGGATAAACCAAGGTCCTATGCAACCACATTACTTCATACCTTATAATAATAGCTACCTTATATTGTGCTTCAATATAAGATAAGGCAATTGTATGTTCTAACTTGCTCTACCATGAAATTACTCCTCATCCAAAAGTAAAGATATATCTCATGGTAGATTAGACAATATAAACTGATCCAACCCCATCTGAGTCAATATATAGATATAGCGTGAAATTGGTTATGTCAATAAAGAATGTCAAAGGTGAGTGTTCCTTTAACAAATCAAAAAAATGTTTCACAACTTGCCAATGTTGTCAACACTCCAACAAAAAGCTAGAAAGAAAGTTTACAGAAAAACTTAAGCCTGGTCGTCTGGTAGTAAGATAAATTAAACTACTTATCAAATGTTGAAACATCGATTCATTGAATGGCACTAAAACAATGTTATTTGAGAGCTTTATCCCAGATTCCATAGATGTTAAATTACATTCAATCGTTTGGAATTTTTCTAACAAAGCTTTGGCATACTTAGTTTGCAATAAAAAATAGTATGATTAGATTGCTAAAATTCTACACCTAGCCTAGATCTATCATTTCAAAAATTGAACAAATATCATATTTCACCCGTTGAAGTAAATTGACATAACCTTTGGTGGTGTGAAGATCATCAACATGGACAATTAGGATCGCCAGGTCACCACTGTTGGTGTGAATATTTCTAGTACCTAATAATTTATCTTGCTAGGGACTTGGGACTTATTCACATGTTAAGTTTACTTAGGATATAAGATTTCTTCTAGAGGTCTTCGTTGGCATTTCTAGATCTTATCTTTCAAGCTTGTAATGCTTGATTCCTAGGTTGTTAGGTTGTTAGTTATCTCATGTCATAGGATCAAGACATGTCACAATCATGTTCAATCCTATTCCTCACCTTGCCTATATAAGCAAGGTCATTGTACACTTTGTAATATACTTCATACCTCATCATCATTTGATAGGTCTCAATATCAAGCAAGCTCATATTCTTGCATACCCTCTTGTAGAAGGAATCTATTGTTTTTATAGGTGGTCTTGGGTATAGAGGTAATCTTCAGCTCTTGCATGGTATCAAAGCCAAGCCTTTCAAAACCCTTCTCAAATCTAAGGGTTGAGTTATTTCTAGTGAGAGATCTAGACTATTTTTAGTAAGGTTGAGTATGCTCTTCCCTTGCACCATATGGTGAACCTGGGAATCAGAAAAACTTGAAAAAAATACCATATTTGGAGAGTTTCTCTATGTGGATTTTCATTGCAGGTCACTTTTGGCTTGTGTTGGAGGAAATCTGAGCTCAACTTTGAAATTAGGGCAGCTAAGAAAGTCAAGATCGGCTTTTGTTTCACCTAAATCCGTCATGTTTTGCCAAAGTTATAAGGGTTTGAAGATTTCAAGATCCGAAGGTAGGAAAGCTTTCGGTGCACTTTGAGCCCAAATCAGCCCTCACCATCGTCTTCAGAAGGCCCAAGAGACGAAGTTTCATATAAAATACGCCTATATTTGGCGTCAGGTGTTTTTAGGCAAATTTTTTACCTAGATCATATGGAAGGGAATCAATCAATAAAACCAAAAAAAATCAATTGCACCCTTTGTTGCTTGATACCTATCTCTATTCCAAAATGTGTTCTCAAGTGATAGTGGAAATCTGGAGTAGTGTGTGCTACAACATACGAATCCAAATTGGATCCACAAACTCTAGTCCCAACACTACCATTAGTGCTTGAAGTAGAAGGAAATGGTGGAATGCTAGAAATGGAAGTCTCCTTGACCTTGGCCTATAGCTGTCATCTCTTCTCTTTACCTCTTTTTTAGGTCATTTTTCTTCTCAAGGGCTCTAATAGATTTTGGACCTTGCATATAACATCAACTGGCACTTGTGTACAAGGAAGCATCTCGGCCAAGTATGCGTGCAAAGTGAGATTTGTGGAAATTAATACCTCCCCCACTAATTTTCAATTTTCAATAATTGCAAACCAGCTACAAAAAGAAACACTTAATTTATCTTTTGTTGAATTACCATATTTTTGACCAAATAAAAATGTGGCATAGGAATTAATGAACTGATCTTATAAAAGCATTACTTGCACCTTTACAAAGAATAAGCCACAATTAAGTCTTTGTGGTCTATAAGTATATAGAATTGTTCTACGGGACTCAAATTTCAACTGCCACAAAAAAGAAAGGCTTTGTTCATTCTTATCACAATACAGTAAATGGCCTCCAACATCCCCTAACTTATTTCATATTTAACACTTCAACCTTCCGCAGTTCATAATGTTAAATGAAGTAGCTTCCATGTGCAATTGTTTAAATATTTTGAAAAATTTAACTCAATTTCTGAAATGATAATTGATATTCAATATTCATTATTTACAGAGGAGAGGAAAACTCCTTATATAAAGAATTATTTAATATATGACCACTGATTTATTTTTTCAGTTTATTTATATCACTGATATGCTGATTGTTTTCACTGTTATGTTGTTTGTATTTCTTTGATGGTGTTTTTTGCATGAGTTTATGATGCCATTCATTGATTCAACATAACAAATAGATAGATAACTTATATGCAGAAAATAACATTTAAAAACTAGCTAGCAATGATAACTTTTAGATTTGGTATTACTCAGGAAATTATATCAGGAATATATCAGTATTTAACAAGCTCATTACAACTCAAAAATAATGTATTTTCAGACCTGGAAATTGTTTGCTAACAGCCAAACTTGAACTTCAAACCTCCAATGAACTGAAACACTAGCTGAGATGCCATGTCCCCTTCTTACCACGCCTAGCACCAATGAAAAACAGGCCCAGATTGCTATGAGAAAGCCTATGCATCAGCAGGCTTCAAACTCTAAAATTACCCACAAATGGCACCACCTGGGGGAGGTCGACCTGGCCTAAAAAATTAGTTTTAGCTCAATAAAATATTGCACTTTGCAGATATATGCTCTTGGTTGCCTTGGCTAGGAGAATCCAAATATCCAATACCCAAAATGCAATCTCGAACCAATAAGGAATTATGATCAAATAACCAGGTTCAGACCCTGTGAATAAAGTGCCCAGAAACTTCTGAAAACTCCTCAAAAAACGCTCTGAAAATCACACCAAAAAGAAGCTACGCTACTACAAGCCAAAACCCAAACACCAAACATCAGAAGTACTCAAAAATATTCATCTCTCTTGACTAAAACTATTAATCTTGAAGCTCTGAAGTGATTCCTGGATGAAACCACACCTCAACCAGCTAAGGTAGGTCTTGCACTACCGAAACCAGCTCCTTAATGCCAAGGGTTTTCGTCCTCAATACTTGGATTACAAACCTCTAGAATGATTCCAGCAGCATCTCCTTGTGCAACCATTTTCAATATGGCCAAATGAGAGCCAAAACTCATATTTATAAAGTGAGGGAAGGATTAGGGCAACTTGCATTTGAGTTTGAATATATTTCCCTTGACATGAAATTACCTCAAAAGGGGTGTCCAACTTTTTTGCCTCCAAAATTCCACTTTTGATTTTTTAATTTAAAATTGACATTAAGCCCAAACTAAGCGTCCCACCTTATGAGGCATAACATTAGCCTTTAAAAATGATAAATAAACATCTTTACTAGGCATCCACTTGAAATACATGGCCCCTCTTTTAAAACAACGTTGTGCAACTAGGCCAAGGGGTTTTCCCATAAGGAACCTATTTTGCCTTATCCAGCCTTCTAAAACAACGTTAAGTTATCTCATTAGGCACCAAGTTACTCCTTGATGACCACCTACCCCCTTACTTAATTTATAAAGTTATACTATTAAAATAACTTAACTGACTTATAAAAAGTGAATATTAAATAATTCAACCTTAGGCTCTCCAACACCACCATAGAAATAACACTACTAAGGACACTAAGAGTCTAAGACTAGCTTCCCAAAATAGACTTGCTATAAATAGCAACTACTAAAACTAGGAAGTGCTCACCAAATAACAAACTAGCCAAAACATTAAAGCTCGTCAAACAACTCCAACATACTGCCCAAATAGGAAACCTTACACTACACTATTGCCTGGACCAGTTACTAAATATAGTACTTACTAAAAATAGTGAACCAGAACCACACTAGCCCAAAGGAGGACATCAAAAATAGGGACATTACAAATTACAAGACTATGTTTCTAAAAAGAAACAATCGTTAACTAAAGCAAACTAAGTTAGCTAAAAGTAAACTACCGACTAACTAAAAGCTAAGATGACCATTAAATATTACAATAATACTTTAATACCCTCCCCTAATGGTCATCCTACTAACTACACCAAGCTTATCCCAAAATTTTATAAATTTATCCATATTGAGAGGCTTGGTGAGAATATCTACAATCTGATCCTCAGTTGGAACATACTGCAACATCACAAATCCATCTTCAAGAAGCTAGCAGATGAAATGACAATGAAGCTCAACATGCTTGGTTTGCTCATGGAAGACTGGATTCTTGGCAAGCTTTAGCACCCCTTGATTGTCACAAAACAAGAGTAAAGACCCTGCTTTAGACATTTGCATGTCACCAAGCATCCTTCGAAGCCATACTGCCTCACATGCGGCCTTAACTGTTCCCCAATACTCTTCTTTTGTCGAGGAAAGAGTGATTGCCTACTACTTCTTGCTTGTCCATGTGACTGCACCCATACCAAGACTAAAAATGTACCCAGAAGTGGACTTCCTGTCATCAACTGAACCTACCCAATCTGAATTTGTAAAACCAACCAGCCTAAGATCTCTGCATCTACTGTACAAAATGCCAATGTCAAGTGTCCCTTTCACATATCTCAACACTCGCTTCACTGCAACCCAATGCTCCGCCTTAGGGGCACTCGTGAAACGAGAAATGTAGCTCACAAAAAAACTAAGATCAAGCCTAGTGGCAGTAAGATAGATGAGGCTGCCCACTAGTTGCCTGAATGCGGACTCATTCACCACTAGTGAGTCTAATTTGGCTGAAAGTTTCAGCCACTTCTCCATAGGAGTGGATGAGATTTTGCAATCTTCCATCCTAAATTTCTCCAACAAACTCCTGGCATACTTCAACTGAGAAATGAAGATACTGTCACCTGTCTGCCAAACTTCTACACCCAGACAATAGTGTAGGACGCCCAAGTCCGTCATCTCAAATGCCTGACACAAATTCAACTTGATATTTTCACCCAAATGTAACCTACTACCAGTAATGATGATATCATCCACATAGATGACAAGAAGGATGATATCATTGTTAGTGTTCTTGACGTACAAATTTGAATCTGAGGGACTCCTCTGAAACCTTTATGCAACCAAATGCTTGTCAAATTCAAGTACCATGCCCTAGGTGCCTACTTTAGGCCATAAAGAGCCTTTAGCAATCTACATACCTTATGCTCTTTTCTTGCAACCTTAAAACCAAGACATTGCGTCATGTATACCTCTTCCTCCAAATCTCCATTGAGGAAGGCACTCTTCACGTCCATCCGGTGGACCTTCCAGCCAAATTGTGCTACAATGGCTAGGACAAGTCAGATGGCACTCATCTTTGTTGTAGGAGCAAAGGTTTCCTCATAGTCAATACCTTCTCTCTGCGAGAACCCTTTAGCCACCAACCAAGCCTTGTATTTATCAAGTGTTCCATCAGCCTTGTATTTCACCTTGTATACCCATTTGTAGCCAATGGGTTTCTTCCTTGATGGAAGATTTGACAAAACCCACGTGTTGTTCTTCAAAAGACTATGATGCTCAGAATCCATAGCCTTTTCCCATTCAAGTTTACCCATGGCCTCTGAATAATGTTGGGGCTCATAAACACTCTGAATGTTGGCCATAAGAGCAAAGTTTACTGTGTTATTTTTGCTCTTGCCTCTAGACAATCTTCCCTCAACAAGCTCATCATCATGAGCATCACCAATGAGCTTTGCCCGCCACTTAGGGTGAGAGGAGATGCATCTTCTTCCAAATCAGGATGAGCATCATAATGACTTGGGTTGCCTAGAATAATACCATCTAGATGTTCATCTAGGTTATCCGAAGGAAAATCTGCTGGTACAAAATCTTGCCAGTTCAAAATCATTACAGTCCCTCCTTGCTGGTAGAGGATCTTGCCTAAGAGATTCCACAATGTCAAAATCATCAAAAGCCCTCCCTACAAGAGGAGCTACTGAAAGCTTGGCTCCCAAATCCTTGGTCTTCAGAGGCTGATTGTCAGGACTCTTGATGGGAGAAGAGAGCAAAATAGGCTCAAACACAACATCCCTACTGAATGTCAAACGATCAGTAGCCACATCAATCAACCAATAGGCCTAATGATTGTCACTGTATCCTGTTAACATCAACTTAGCTCTTGGATTCCAGCTTGGTCCTCTTGGCATCTAGAATCCAAACATACACTATCGAACCAAACACTCTAAGATGAGTACTTCTTGGTTTCCTCCCAGACCATGCTTCCTCTGGGGTCATCTTCTTAACAGCCTACGTGGGAGACCAGTTAAGAAGGTATATTGTAGTATACACTACCTCGATCCAAAACTTCTTGGGAACATTCTTGTTCTCCAACATACAGCGGGCCATTTTGGTGATGGTATGATTTCTCTGCTCAACAACACCATTCTATTGAGGGGTATAGCGTGTGGTAAGCTGATGCTTAATACCATGTTTAGCAGAAAAGTCGGTGAATTGGTTGGAACAGAACTCACCCACATTATCTGACCTAAGAGTTATGATTTGACACCCAAACTCTTTTTTAACTAATGCCTTAAACTTTTGAAATTTCATTAAACATTTGTGGCTTTGCCTTGAGAGAATACACCCACATTTTCCTACTAAAATCATCAACAAATAAGAGGAAATACTTGGCACTAGTGACTAATGTAGTATTCATTGGTCCACAAACATCTACATGAACCAACTGTAGAACCTTGGATGCTCTCCAAGACTTTCCATTTGAAAATGGAGTACGATGTTGCTTCCCTACTTGGCAAGCTCCACAAACACCATGTGTCTACTGTTGAATCTCAAGTAAGCCTTCTACCAAATTCTCTCAAGCCAAATGAGAGAGGTAGGCAATGTTGAGATGCCCATACAGCGAATGTCAAAGAGTGCTGAAAGATGAACTCCTCGCAACCAGCACATGTTCTAGAGGATCTCCCATATCAAGCAGCCAATACAAACCATGATCCTCGAGCCCAACTGCCACAATTTTCTTGGACTCCTTATCAACAATTTGGCACTTGTATAAACTAAAAATGATGTCCAACTTCGAACTATGTCACATAATCTAACTCACCAAGGGAAAATTAAGCTCCATTGAGAAATATTAAATTTCTCCCACCAGATGTGATTTGGATGTTGCCCTTGCCGACAATTGTATACTCTTCGCCACCACCAAAGATGACGAAGTCAAAGCAAGCCATATATTTTGTGAACCAATCTCTCCTATTTGTAAAATGTCAAGAGGCTCCAGAATCAATGCACCATGCAGATGATTTGACACGATCTGTTGTTCGTTTGGCCATCAATGCATAAGAGGTAGACGCCTAGTCAAATTGCATAGATGCCATCCCTGCCATTTTCCAAGAGCATGAAAAACAAGGTAAAGTCTGTGATTAGCTGGCACTAAACCCTGGACAATCAGTTGGCACAACTCCCACAATTTTTTAAAAAAATCATCTAAAATGAGGCTCAGCAAAGCAAAGATTTTTTCAAAAAAACCTTCAAAAAACTCAAAAAAAGCAAGATTTTTTCAGAAAAAACTCTTCAGAACACCTTAGAAAATCTAGAAAATCAAGCCACAAATCTTTGAATAGCAAAACCCTCGGTCACCCACAAAAAACCTGCAAGAATCCGTCATTGGAAATCTGCAAAAATCTCCAAAAATCTGCAAAATATCTGCAAATATCTGCAAAAAAGCTCCAAAAAACTGCAAAAATTCTGAAAATCACCAAGAAGAAATTTTGAAAATCTGCTACCAAGAGGACTAGCGATCTTCTTCTTGTGAAAAACCCTAAAATCTGCTTCGAAAATATTCACAAAAATCTGTTCGAAAAAAACTTTCAATTTTTTTTCTTTACAAACCCTCAATTTTTATTTTTAAAAAAATTAGCAAAAAAAACTTCTGAAAATTTCCAAAAAATCTTCAAGTAATCAGCTACGAATTTTTATTTCTCAAAATATTTGCCAAAAATGAGCCTATACTTTGATGCCATGAAATAATAATTGATATTCAATATTCGTTAGTTACAAAGGAGAGGAAAACTCCTTATATAAAGAATTACAAGACAATGTTTCTAAAAAGAAACAATCGTTAACTAAAGCAAATAATGGAAAGTTACTAAAAGCTAACTGAAGAAAATTAAGTTAACTAAAAGCAAACTACCAACTAACTAGAAGCTAAGATGACCATTAAATATTACAATAATACTTTAATAATTTCATGTGTTTTCCATGTTAAAATAGTGGACTCAAAATCCTTGAACCCATAATCTTGGAAAATGTTATATGATTAACCAAGTAGTGATCTTCTATTTGACTACCAAGGGCCTAAAGCATTTGCATATCTTACATCTCTTAACTCCAAACTTTGGAGTCTTTCACATACTCTTGAAAGTTCACTCAGCACCAACTCATAATAATCTAGCTATTTGAATCAGTTTTTTTGAGATACAACTCAAAACATTTGTAAGAGTAGGGATAGAAAAATAAATTTTAAAAAGGTTCATTTTGCTTCTGTTACTTTTCTAGCCAAAGCATTGCATCACAGTTCCATATAACCCATTTCAAAATTTGTAGAATACCATATCTTTTATACTCTCAAGTTCTCAACAATCCAACTAGAATGCATCCTTCTCATTGAATCCAAATAAAATATAATATAATCCAGCATATAACATTATACAAGAAGGCTTGTTTTACTTTTCCTCTAAGAATAGAAGCTAAGTGTCCCATGAAAGTTAGAAAATTTCCTCCACATCTTGTCATTAGAGCTTATTTTTTAAGTTGCACTGGTTAATGTTTTATTATATCATGCTAAACTATATCTGCAAAAAATCTAAACCCTCTGAAAGGACAAAAAGATGTAGATTGAAAGCAAGCAATGAAGTACAAATGATATGGAAACCATTTCTTTTCTCTCATTAAAATGTGTAAGGAGAGTACACATTTTATATTCTGTATCAACTACTATTGAATCCACTCAACGAGAAAGTCTTCACGACAGAGACATGATAATGGTAGATTGAAAAGGGAACATATTACAATGGCAAGCATTTCTAAGTCAGTAATACACTTTTATAATGTTTTAAATTCAATTTTCAACCATTCTATGAAAATAGAACATAGATATAATTTCAAAATATAATAAAGTGAAGACAACAGATTGTTTATATCATTATTCTACTTACTATTTCAGTGCAAGTTCCACCTGCAATTTGATATCGTCTTGTTTGATGTTTCAAGAGAAATGGCCGTAAATATCTCACATATAGTTGTCTTGAACCCTGTTAACATGCATGCCAAATGTCAAAAAAAAAAAACAATCATAAATTTGACAGTTATCCAAAATACAACTCAGGTAATGAAGATATGTTACAGTTTCAGTCAGAGGACAATGGTTCTATTTGTTCCTATCAAATTTCTAATGGCACTTAACTGCAAAACGTTATTCTTAGGTGTCCAGTAAATCTACAGCATATTGCAATTCTAGAGTATACATAAACCACAAATATTGCAATTCTAGATCAATGTCACCTACTCACAATGACTTGTTCAGTTAGTATAGGTTGGCACTGCTAAAGCATACAATCCCTAGCTACAAGTGGACATTTTGGTCAACAAATTAGTCCCTAGAGCCATGAGCTATGTCACAAGGTTTGCCAACTTTTACTGTATGAAGTTCAAAATTGAGCAAACTCTAAAAGAATCTTAAAACTCACTCTAATTTGCCCTAAAACTCTTACAGAATAGGACTCCAGATTTTTTAGTTAAATTGTATTAATGATTTTAATTTAGAATTTTTTCTTCTATAAAATGAAAACTCACAACATGTAAAAACACATCACGAACTTCACTATGTGCTTATCAATGCTTCAAATTACTTTCGACATGAGTTGGAAAACAGTGTGTTGGTTGCATTGGTGAGTCAGTGACAGCAGCAGCTTTCTGTAGACATGATGCACATGTTTCAGGACCAATCTCTGAAAATTGTTGGGCCCAGTCAAGCTTTTGAATTCATGCTATAGTGAGAGAAATACCTTGATTCAATAAATCAATGGAGTTTGGACCTGTGAGGCTGTGAGTGCAACAACTGTTCACTGATTGAAGAGCTTACAGAAAAGTGTTCGGTGAGGGAAGAGAGGTCTAAGGGCATGAGTTCTGCGCTCAGGAAAAGAAGAGTTGCAGATGTCGGGCAGAAGAGTTTCAAGTAGGGAATGATTTTTTTTTTGTTTAAAACTTTTGTTTGCATTTTAGGTTAGGTCAAGTTTTATTTTATTTTATTTTTGTTTTATTGAATTTTAATATATTAAATTTAATCTATAACTCAATCTCACACAATTATTATTTTTATTTTATTTGTTTCGTTTTTTAATTGGTAAATTGAGATCATGGGGACCACACCCTTGCTAAAACGAGGGAAAAATATAGGATGCATCAGACCCATAAATAGGGGTGCATTACAATTATAAGACTCCAATAAGTCAAAAATGGAGACTCGTGATGATACTCTGTGAACTAATTTTGAAGAATTCTTGCCCAATTTGTCATGAGATTGGATGTGCACATTGTATAGAGTTCAATCCCTTTTTATTGCATTATTCTTTCTCTTTAGAACGATTGTGCATGGTCCCATAGCATTTTCATCAGCTGAGGGTGACTGAAGCCTGATAACACCCAAAAGCTTTAGTCACTAGACCATTCTCTAAATAATTTATTGAGGAAAAATTAAAAATCTCAATTATAGCAAGATCTTTTGATGTTGATGCCAACATTTGTACCAGAGCGGATTTTTTTCTTAACTGGGGATATATTCATTTTCTTTGGAGAAGTCTCCAGAGGATTTTCTGCACTTTTAGGTGGTGTTAGCAATCCCTCAATTATCTCGAAGCCTCCCCAAGCAAACATTCAATAGTCAAATGGTGGAAAAGAGCTTCTTTCCACCACGAACCTTGACCGTCCCATTTGTATTTAATGTTGGGGCAATTAACAGCAATGTGTCCAGTATCAAAACACTTGCAGCATCAAAAGAGTAGCCCCTCATAGTCCAAGGCTTGTGCCCAGCTACAATTTGCTACTTTTAAAATAATATCCGCAGGAAAATATTCTGTGATATCTAGTTCAATCAAGATCCAGGCAAAAATTGTGTGGATGAAGTCAAAGGTATCTGTATCTGATGTTAGGAAGCAACCCAGCAAATTTTGAATAGCTTCCAAACATGAGTCAATCCAAAACTGAAGTGGAACGTTTGGGAGGCATAACCATACCAGCATAATACTAAATGATTCTGTTGAGGGGTTGAAATCAGGATGCCATGGTTTCAACATCAGTGCATGTTGGCTCCAAAACCAGAGGCAATTGCACAAAATATTGCTTTGATCCTAAACGTTGTTGAAAACCACAAGCACAAGGGTATATTTCAATATTACCTGTCAGAAAGGGGTGGTAGTTTTCAGTCAACCACTTGTGCAAGTCTAGAAGGCCAAGCCAGGCCGAAGAAGTTAAATCTTCCAATTAATTAGATTGCTACATAGAATTTTTCACACTCAACAATTTCAATTTTTATAGCACTGCCAAATTCCAAAAAGAGGGAATTTCCACTCGTTGTGAGGGCTTGGCCTACCATATGGGTGACTCCTGGTTGAGTTGCTACCATATGGGTGACTCCTGGTTGAGTTGCAACAGAATCAGCCCTGATATGAACAACCACACCATTAATTGGGCCCAAAGAATTGTTGCAACCAATATAATTGTAAGGTGAGTCTCTAAAAGGGATGTTGCAAGTGTCAAAATTCCCAAATCTGGAATTCTTCTTTGACAACCTTGAACCCAACGCTAGGAAATCAAATATGGCACAACCTAATTTGTTCTTCTGTTGCCTTGTGCCATGACCAGTTGTAGGGCAGTTGTAGGGTTCTTCCATTGCTCTGAGTTTGGAAGTGCTACTTTATGGTCCTTTAAGCTAGGGTTTATCATGGCATCCTTAAAGGAATGTTCTAAAATCGACAGAGGGTGGGGATTCCAGTCACCAGCATTGCGTTTGATTCCTTCTGCAGTTTGTAGTCACCATTGGCCGCCAACACTCCGTTGCCCAGCACCTCATGATCGATTCTCCAAATTCCTCAATTTTCACAAACCCTAGTATCAGCAATATTTGGGAGCACCATCACTATGCACAAAATTATTTATTTAGTTTTTTATTCAATATGTCAAATATTATATATTAGATATATTATAGTTGAAATTTTTTTTTTAGTTCAATACATTTAGCAATTTAAAACAATTTTGTGGATTTATTACCTATATATTTTTAAAAATTCAAATTTTATATTAGGAAAACCGAAAATTTAATAATGATTTTGTTTTTTCAAATTTTTCATTGTCAAACTTATCTGAATTTTATCTCTGCCGAACTCAAACACAAACACAAACCTTGCGACAAAGGTTATGAGCAATCTACCCTTGAGCTTGTGAATGATGTTTGATGTGATCAACACAATGAAACTTCTGAATGATGTCTAATGTAATCAATACAATGAAATTTTTGAATGACATCTGATGTAATCAAAATAATGTGACTTTTGAAAATGGCCAGCTAAACCATTTGATCTGTAACTTTGAATTAATGTCAAATTTTCCTTGCTCTCAAACTCTTTTTGAAGATTCCTTTTGTTGATAACCCAATATCCCCATGAACCAAAACCCTGTAATGATGGATGAAAACCCACTAACATAAGAGTTTAATGTTGTATTCATTCTGGGAGATGTATGAGATACAGAGTACATTGAAATAATTTGTAATCAAAGAAAATTTTTAAGTTCCAACACAACTTTAGCATGTATTCATCCAATTAAAGATAGTGTTTTTAAGTGTGTGTCTTTTCAAAAAATTGTAAAATGCAAATTATTTCCTTATTTTAAGGAGAAATGAGACAACAATCCAGCAAACTAAGTAGATGGAACAATAAACAACCAAGTGAAAGATACATTCATAATATTGTGAAAATATTATGAAAGAAATGGTGAAAATAAGCTAAAAAAAATTGTGCAAAAACCTTTAAGGCATGGATACATACACAGCTAGGTGAAAGCTGAAGCCAAATTAGGAATGCAAGCTTTGCATGGTAATAAAGAGGAAACCTGCAGATCAGAAGCATCAAATTGAATGTTAGACTAAAAGCTCTTGGATGGCAACTACAGAGGAAAAACAAATTCATTTTATTTGATGCACAGTATCAGTTTTGTTCATCATTCCGAGCATGGGAAAGTATTAAGTATTAAAGAAGAATTTTTAGAAAGAAAATATGAAACAGCCATTACCCACGGTTCTATTTAACCAGTGAAGTTAACTTTACAATTCACAGCTAATCAGAGAAATCCTCACCATTGACACAGAAATAAAGGATTACTACATAAATTTAGCAATCAGTAACACAAAGTTACTAAGAGTTTGAATTGCAAAAAGCCAACTCAATTTACTAGTGTGAGACATTAAACCTCGGGTGCCAAAAAGACCGTACAAACTATATACTTTTACTGAATGCAGCAAGAAACAGTAACATTATTTCTGCATTATGTTATCAAACAGTACCATCACTAAGCAAAACCAACGAAAGTGCAGTTATCCAGTGTTTTGATTTAACACAATAAGGGGTTAGGAATCCTCCTGATTTAGGCCAAAAAGAGAAAATATCCAGGGTGTAGGTTACCAAACACCTAAGGAGGCACAAAACTAAAATGAAATTACTTGCACCAGAGAAGAATATAATAGGTAAGAAGATGCAATTACTTGATAATAATAAGCCACTTTAAAGGGGCAACTTTCAAAAATCTTCAATAAGAACAAAATTTGCAATATGATAATCAAATATTTATTATTAACCGTTACCTCCTCTATATACCCTACTTATGCCATGGAGGCTACCTAGGCCAACACTATTACTAATATGAAGTTATAGAAATGACCATATGACTTAATTAAAGGTT
>VDFB02330135.1:109933-166926 GCA_007258455.2 Sequoia sempervirens | reverse complement strand
TTGCTATTGATGTACTTATGTATCATTCAGACTTGGCTTGTGAAGCCCATTGTATATGTATATGCATTTTGACATTCTTGTTGAAACTTGAAATGGAAGTATGTTTGAAAGTATTTAATGTAACATTGATTTTGAGAGGTTAAAGTTTTATAACTTAGCATAGAAAATATGTTCTATTAGAAGGATTGATTCCTCCAAGTGAGGTTGAATATATGTATATGAGAAAGTCATCGAAATACTTATGTCTTGATACATTACATTGATGATATTATTTTATGAAATGCAATTTAAATTCTCTTTATTTCATTTGGAAGTGTTATGAGAAATGTTGACTTTTTGGAAACCTATTTATAATGGTTTGAATAAATTTAGAATACTCTTAATTTCTCTTTAATGCTGAGTTAAATGGTTTGAAAATACTCTTAATTTTCCGAGCGCTACATCTTGGTATCAGAGCAGCATGGTTCAACTCTAGGACCTATGCCTAACTATGTATGACGTTGTGTCTTAATCAGGGTGACCTAAAATGGAAAATAGAGTGTACCAACGAATTGGTGGATCTCGTGGAGGTCCCAATGATAAACTAGATCAGATTTTAGCCTTGCTGCAAAGCCAGGGGGCTAGAATTGAGGAATTAGAACAAGGAAGGAGAGATGGCCATCAAGGATTAAACGCAAAGGAAACTAAAGGAGAAGCTAATATTGAACCACCTGGAAAGGAGGAAAAACTAAATAGGGTGGCTGAGGAGCTGGGAAAGGACCTAAAGAAGGTCGCTCCTCCGAAGTTTGATGGGAGAACCTTTGGAGATGGGGCAGAAGCTTGGGTTATAGAAATGGAAAGGTATTTCGCTCTACGAAATCTATCAAATGAAACAAAAGCTGAATGGGGTTCATATCAGCTCACCGGTGAGGCTGCTACTTGGTGGGAAAATGAAAGGGTGGATAAGCAGTTTATGCATGGAAAGGTAACGTGGGATAAGTTCCTACAACTATTTAGGAAGAGATGGTTACCACAATCTCATTTTGATAAGAAAATGACAGAATTCTAGGTACTTGTACAGGGTGGCATGATAGTGACTCAATATTGGGAGAAATTCTCTCACTTGCTTAAGTACGCACCCCAATACCAGCATGATGAGAGATTTCGAGTCCAAAAATTTATTTTGGGGCTTAGACCTCAAATTGGAAATGAAATAGATCTGCACAATCCAGCCACCATGGATGAAGTTTTTGATTTAGCAATCAAACAGGAACACAAGTTGCAACAAGCTGCTAACTATAGGAAGAGCAGGGAAGCCAAGTATGGCAATAAGAAATCCCAAGGGAATCGCAATCAGGGTGGTCCGAGCAAACAGGACAGTCAAGGGAATGAAAACAGACAAATCAGAAATTTGAAGAGAGATGGTAGTCCTCAGGACCGCAATGAAGGAAACAGGAACAATAACAACAAGAAGGGCAACTACAATAAGAGGAATGATAATAACAGGAGAGATTTTTCTAACAAACCCAAAGCACCTCGTGGAGGATGTTATACCTGTGGTGGTGAGCATTACGCCAGTGTGTGCCCTCAGAGAAGTAACAAGCAAAATAACAGAAATCAGCATCATATTCATTCAGTGGTTGACAATCGCTAGGCAGATTATCAAGCAACTCCCATCCAGTTATCGGGTAAATTATTTGGATGCCCTGTTTCTGTTCTGATTGATACAGGTGCTACTGATAGTTTTATAGACCCTCATGTTTTGACTAAAATATCAGTTAGACCAAGTTTTATGGAAAATTCTTGGAAAGTTCAGTATGGAAACCGGGTAGAGAAGAGGGTAGAGCAATGCATGTATTTCAGCAAACTTGAACTCCCTAACCTTCAGACGCAGGTGAACTTGTATGTTGCACCATTAGGGTCTTACGATGTGATACTAGGGATAAATTGGCTCTCTGAACATAAAGCTCTTGTAGATTGTGAAGAGAAGTCAATTAAGTGTCTCGATGACCGAGGAAACCAAGTGGAGCTTTGTGGCATTAAAAAGCCATTAGAGCTTAGGCAAGTATCCACCATGCAGTTGAAAAAGGCAAGTCAGAAGGGATGCTCTATCTTTGCAATAAAAGTCAAGGACCTTGATGAGAAAGAATCCTCAATTAATGATCATCCCATTCTGAAAGGATTTGAGGATGTTTTTCCTACTGAATTGACTGAGCTCCCGCCTAAGCGTGTGTTTGATTTTTCTATTGATCTGATTCCAGGAGCAGAACCTCAGTCTAAGGCCCCTTACAGGATGAATACAACAGAATTATTTGAGCTCAAGGCCCAACTAGAGGAATTACTGAAGCAAGGTCTTATTAGGCCAAGCGTGTCACCTTGGGGAGCACCCGTCATCTTCGTGAAAAAGAAGGATGGTACCTTGAGGTTGTGCATTGATTATAGAATGCTTAACAAGGTCACTATCAAAAATAAATATATGCTTCCTCGCATCGATGATTTATTTGATCAGTTGAAAGATGCCAAGGTATTCTCAAAAATTGATTTAAGATCAGGATACCACCAGTTGAGACTGAAGGAAGAAGACATTCACAAAACTGCTTTCAGAACCAGGTATGGGCACTATGAGTTTACCGTGCTACCATTTGGGCTAAGTAATGCTCCTGCAGCTTTCATGAACCTGATGAATAGTGTCTTCCGAGATTGTCTGGATAATTTTGTCCTAATTTTTCTTGACGATATTTTGATCTATTCTAAGACAGAGGAAGAACATGAGAAGCATTTGAGGATTGTGTTGCAGCGTCTAAGGGAACATAAGCTGTATGGAAAAATGTCTAAATGTACCTTCTTCCAATCCGAAGTGCATTATTTAGGTCATGTGATTTCAGCGGAAGGGGTAAGAGTGGATCCGGAGAAGATTAAGGCAATTATGGATTGGCCGGCCCCGCAAAATGTCTCTGAAGTCCGAAGTTTCATGGGACTTGCAGGATACTATAGGAAGTTTGTTCAGGGGTTCTCAACAATTGCAGCCCCCATCACTGCACTACAGAAGAAGGAAAAGAAGTTTGAATGGAGCGATAAATGTGAGAAAGATTTTCAGCTGCTTAAGAAGAAACTCACTACCGCACCCATCCTAGTTGTGCCAGATCCGAATGGCCATTTTACAGTTATTACTGATGCATCAGGAGAAGGGGTAGGTGCAGTTCTTATGCAAGAAGGACAAGTGGTAGCTTATGAGTCAAGGAAGTTAAAACAGCATGAATTAAACTATGCGCCACATGACTTAGAATTGACAGCCATAGTCCATGCTTTACAAATGTGGAGGCATTATCTCTTGGGAAAGCCTTTCGAACTTAAGACAAACCATGCAGGATTGAGATACATCTTCACTCAACCTAATCTCAATGCCCGACAAAGGCGATGGCTGGAATTCCTGAGTGAGTATGATTTTGGGATTGAATATATTAAAGGTAAGGAAAACAGAGTGGCTGATGCCCTGAGTAGAAGGAGACACCTTGCAGCCATGGTTACCATAAAATCAGATTTCAGGCAACAAGTAGTGCAATCCTCCTTTAGGGATGAACACTATGAAAAGGTGAAACAAGCCCTTGGGGTAAATCCCTTTGATCGTCGATATGAGGGTTATATGTTAGAATCAGATGGACTTTTGAGATACCAAGGACGAATGTACATTCCTAGTTCTGCAAACTTGAGAGAGTTGGTGCTAGAAGAATTCCACAATGCACCATACTCAGGACATCCCGGTATTACAAAAATGATGGAAGGACTTAGGCCACTGTACTTCTGGCCAGGACTTAAAAGGGATATTACGTCCCATGTAGCCCGATGCTTAGAGTGCCAGCAAGTCAAAGATGAGCATGTACATCCGGCAGGACTCTTATATCCTCATAGGGTACCAGAGTATAAATGGCAGGTTATCACTATGGATTTTATACAGGGGCTACCAATGTCTAAAAACCGACATGATACCATCTTGGTGGTAGTGGATAAATTGACAAAGGTTGCTCATTTCATTCCGGGAAATCTCAAGGATGGGTCAATGGTTTTAGCAAGAAAATTTGTTCAGGAAATTTTCCGGTTGCATGGAGTGCCAGAGACGATCATCTCAGATCGAGACACTCGAATGACTTCTAGGTTTTGGATTACATTAAACTCTTCCCTGGGAACTAAATTAAATTTCAGTTCCGCATATCATCCTCAAACCGATGGTCAGACAGAGAGGGTGAACCAGGTAGTAGAAGATCTCCTCCGCATGTACTGTATGGAGCAGCAATATAAGTGGGAGGAGTATTTGCCTTTGGTGGAGTTTGCTTACAACAACTCCTACCATGCTTCTTTGGGCATGGCACCTTTTGAAGCCCTTTATGGACGTAAATGTCGGACACCCATTAGTTGGGACAGAGTAGAAGACAGGGTGGTGATTGGCCCTGAGATGCTCAGAGAAATGGAAGACCAAATGAAAATCATTAAGGAAAAGTTGAAGCAGGCTGCGGATAGACAGAAAAGCCTAGCAGATAAGAACCGAAGTTTTAGACAATTCTCTGTAGGAGATAAGGTCTTTTTAAGGGTTCGGCCGCATAAGAGTTCAATCTCTTTCGGCAAGAACTCTAAGTTGGCTCCTAGATTTGTTGGCCCTTTTGATGTTTTGGAGGTGGTGAATCCAGTTGCTTACAGGCTTGCTCTGCCACCAGCCCTATCCCGGATACATAATGTGTTTCATGTTTCAGTACTTAAGCCATACCATCCAGATATTGCTCATATCCTTGATTGGCGTGCATTGCAGGTCCAGGACCCAGGGGTGATACAGGTGGAACCCATCAGGATTCTGGAAGAGCGCAACGTTAAGTTGCGTAATAGAGACATTATGCAATACAGGGTCCAGTGGGACCAGTATTCGGTGGATAATGCCACCTGGGAGAATGCAGAGGATATAGACAGACTTTTTCCTCATTTGAGACCTTAGCATATTTACACTTTCTTTTATAGAGACTTACGAAGTACTGATATCTCAATTTTTCTATGTAATTTGCTTTTAGACATCGAGACGATGTCTCTTCTCAAGGGGGGAAGGATGTCACGTCTCATACATTGACTTATTTTGATCATGACTTATTTTGACCATTGACTTATTTTGATCATGACTTATTTTGACCATTGACTTATTTTGACCATGACTTATTTAGATAATGTTTGACCATCACTTTATGAGATTTAATATACGAATTATGATACGTGAATGTTTTGATAAATGGGAATATAGAAACGAATAATTGTTTTCTTTCAAGAATTTTGAATGCATTATGTAAAATAGGAATGTTGATTAATTATAGTTTAAAAATTTATGTTTCTACAATGGTTACTAATACACTTTCATTTTTGCACACATGAGTGCATTTGAGTGGCAGGTGATCGAAGGCCAAGGAGATCGAAGGCCAAGAGTGTGATTGAGGAAAAGGAGGTTAGCTTCTCGACAGGGTAAAAGAGGAGAAACTCTCGATTACGCACACACCACTTAAATCATGTAGCTGCATTAGGTCATGTTCGTTTTTACAATGTGATTGCGTGAAAATGATTAGCATAGCGAGTTTGAAATATGGTTTAATTAAATTATGAAATAATATGGCCTATTCTATTTTATTATTTCTCATTATATATTTGAGCAACAAAAGGATAAATCTGTTTTTGTTAAAAGAAATGTATTTAAAAATAAAAACAAATTAAATAAAAGAATAAATATAATATAAATCTGTTTTGCATAAATGAAATTTTAAAAATTGCATAAAAGGGGATATAAATAATTCTGTTTTGGGGATATATGGTTAATTTTACCAAAAGAATGAAGAATGAACAGCCCGAGAGAGCATTGGGCTCTGGAAAATTCTGTCTCAAAACCAACAATTCACTGGGCATGTGGCAATCCTTGGAAACTGCTGTCATCTGGAAATTTTATGCATGATCCTCGAAAAAGAGGAAGAGGGCTTTAAGAAAGAAAAGAGAATTTTGGATTGAATCATATCGAAGAGCTCAGGGTCAGAGGCGAACAAGGTATTGTGGAACAACTGTATTGGAAGCAAATCGTGCCAGGTTCTCTTCATTGCTATGCCTTCTTTTAATTTGATTGTAAAAAAACTGCAGTAGGACATGTTTTATCCCCTGTTTAGAGTGCAAACATCTGTGAAATTTTTCCAAATTCGTTTTGAAATCTGGGTATCAGCTTACTACTCTGTGTTGCAATTATAGAATACACATTCCTTCTTCAGAGTTAGGGTTTTCATTCTGTGGCAAGTCTGCATTTTTCTCAAGTGCAATTACAATTATATGTCTCCATATCTGGTTTGTTTAAAAATTCTGTCATCTAAATAAAAACCAAAATGTCTTGAGATAAATCCGAATGCAGTTTATACTGGGCGAATGTCTTTCTTTTTTTTTCTTGAGTTTTGAAATTGCTAAGGGATTAATTCCCTTGCCCTCCCCATGGGAAGGTCGTGGACTGTGGGAGGCTCGCGCCCTCCACAAGCCACGGCCTGTGGAGAGGGCGCGAGCCCCTCACAGCCCGCCCCCTCCCCATGGGAGGGGCAAGGGCTTTCCTGAGCCCTTTTGGTCGCTCAATGCCAGTAAGGAAACCATGTAAAATACCCTGTTCTATGTGCACGGCCAGTGAATTCGTTGCACAGATTTGAAAACCAGAATTTCTTATTTCGAATTATACACAGCTGAACATGAATTTCTACACACACACACACACACACATATATATATATATGCATGTATACATATACAAATTGACTGCACATACATACATATATATATATACATATATAAATAGATACCCATGCATTATGAAGCAGGAAACTCATATCCAGAAAATAGTATGAACTCTGTTGATTTTGTGCCAAATACAAATTGAAACAGGAAACTCTTTTCCAGAAAAGTAGTATGAATTCTGTTGAATACATATACAAATATCTCTGAATTGTTAAACCTGAAGCAAGGACAGAAATGTCTTGAAAAGCCATGCAACAGAAAGTAGTATGAATTCTGTTGAATATATATAAATATCTTTGAATTGTTAAATCTGAAGCAAGGACAGAATTGTCTTGAAAAGCCATGTATCAGAAAGTAGTATGAATTCTGTTGAATATATACAAATATCTCTGAATTGCTAAACCTGAAACAAGGACAGAAATGTTTTTGAGACACCATGTAAACTGGAAAGTACCTTGAATATGTTAAGAGGAATACAACATGAAATGTGAATGAAAGATTATCTTTCAAACCTCAGAATTTCTGAATAAATTGCATTGTATCAGTATATTATTTTTACTCTGTAACCTGTATTGAAATAGGGAATTAAAACTGTCAGTCAGCTTGAGCTTGGTAAGAATAGAAATGCATATTGAAAACAGAAAACACTGTTCTTACTATCAATTAGTGCACTGAAAATTATCAAGATATATATATATGTTCTTCTTTAGAACAGAGTCTTTATCCAAATCAAAAGGGGACACTTACCAAAGAATAAATGACATCTTACAACTGAATTACAAAGAATGTTCTGAAAATTCACTTCTTTTAGAATTGATTGAATGATGGAAGCCTGTATGAAAATGTATAAAGTTTCTGTTAAGTATTTATTTTTACTTCACTATGGTAACTTCCGGGACAGGGTGCCGAAGGTGGGCAAATAGAGACGGTAGTATTACCTTTTCTAATTCTACCATTTACTTGTATTATTTTGCTTGGCCAAGCACTGTACCATTGAAATAGATGGATTGTTTATTTTAAAAGCCTAGAAATTTATTTGAGTCTCTGCCACCTCCTGTTGCAAGAAATGTGTTTATTTCATGTTAGAAATGCATATAGGCATCAGGCACGCACTGAGAGTGCCCTCCTGTTTTATCGTTTCGGGTTGCTAGGCTCCTTTATGCAGGGCCGGGGATTCCTTCGAGTTAGGAAGGGACCCGGGGAAGTCATGGACTTCGTGGTTGGGCGGAAAAGGCGCCTGAATCACATTCTTGGCCCCAGCTCGCAAGAAGACCAAGGTGTCACGGCGGTTGGTGGTTCCAAGATTATTTGCTATTGATGTACTTATGTATCATTCAGACTTGGCTTGTGAAGCCCATTGTATATGTATATGCATTTTGACATTCTTGTTGAAACTTGAAATGGAAGTATGTTTGAAAGTATTTAATGTAACATTGATTTTGAGAGGTTAAAGTTTTATAACTTAGCATAGAAAAGATGTTCTATTAGAAGGATTGATTCCTCCAAGTGAGGTTGAATATATGTATATGAGAAAGTCATCGAAATACTTATGTCTTGATACATTACATTGATGATATTATTTTATGAAATGCAATTTAAATTCTCTTTATTTCATTTGGAAGTGTTATGAGAAATGTTGACTTTTTGGAAACCTATTTATAATGGTTTGAATAAATTTAGAATACTCTTAATTTCTCTTTAATGCTGAGTTAAATGGTTTGAAAATACTCTTAATTTTCCGAGTGCTACAAAGTTGATCTTTTTGTAAAGCGGCCTCAGGTGTTCTGGCTTAATGCGCTAATATACAAAGCTTGTGAAGCGAAAGCAAGATAACCTGAAGCGGGGACCCGAAGATCAGCAGACGGAAAGACGAATCAGCAGAGGCGGACCGGACCACGTTTGAAACCGAAACTTTCAAGTTCCAGCGAGGTTCCGGATTCAGCAGCGGTCCCGCCCAGAATAAAACAAAAAGAAACGAAAAAGACGAGGAAGACAAGCGGAGAACGACAAAATACAAAAGGAACAAAACGAACCAATGAACGGGACCCGGAGACGAACGAACACAAACTTTAAAGTTCGAGTTGATTTAGTCAGTCCCGAGATCCCATGAAGTCCGTAAAACGCAAAACAAAACTCATGAGAATCCCGGGACCGAGAACGGAATGAATCCTGAGAATTTGGAAGAATTCAAGTTCGAATCAGTCAGTTGGATCCGCCAGAGACTAAAAGAGCCAAAAAGAACACTCTAAGCTTCGAACCTAAAAAACAAAAGAAAAAGCGAAGGACCCATTACGTCAAATAGAAAGGCCAAAAACTCCAAAACGGACCGTATGGAGCTGGAACGGAACAGCGAGCGAAGCGGAACAGAAAAGTTTAATTGATTCGGTTCGATTCAATATGAAGACTCAAGAGGTTCGAAAAAACCAGAAGCATAAAAGGAAAACAAAACCACTCGGCGAAGACCCTCAATAAAAACCGAACACTCCCACGCTTGGCTCAACCCATATGGGAGCCTCATTGAAACCACGTGCCGAATTAAAAACATAATTTTCCCCTACAGCTGCACAAGAAGCAAACAAGTTAGAAAATATGTAACCTTGATGTAAATATTCCTCCATTTGGTCTTTGAGAACACCTGAAAGCATGGATTGCCCTGCCTGATTGAGTCTGCGGGTGAAAATCGGGTAACAGTGACTCAATAAGCTCAAATTTGCAACATCCAACCTTCAACCTGCAAATAGATCTGCAAACCCTAGCTGGTTGAAGCACCAAAAAGGTAGTAAAACTTGCAAATATGCCCAATGTGAACTCCATTGTGAATCCACTCCTAAAAAGAATTAGTTTTTCGTCCAACCCTTTTTCAATTTATTGAAGGTTTTCGTCCTTAGAGATTTAGCTAAATTTGAGATTCAAGCCTTTGCAATAATGCATAAGAAATATTAACTCAACCATAGATGCCCAAAAGCCTTGCACTCAACTCCTTTTAAAGGCTCAATTGAATCTTCTAGAAGAAGCCAATTTGCAACTAACTCCAACTTTTAGAAGAATACTTTATTCAATAAAGTGACCTTTTAAAAATTTAATTATTTCCGGTTTATTTTAATTAAAATAATCAATTAAAGTCATCCTTTTGAAATAATATTAATTTTTGAACAATTTAATCAATTAAATTAATTAAGTCACTTTACCACAAATTTGGGGACATTACAAGAATGCCCCTAAGAGGTTAGAAATCAAGTTGTCAATGAGAAACTAGAAGAAAAACTACATTATGACCTCTAAGGCCACCTAAATTCACTTTGTGTCAAAATCTCAAAGTAAAACATGGAAAAGTTCTCCCTAGTCTTCGAGTGCGCCCAAAGATGTTCAATGTCATGCGAAATTAGAAGAAAAGGTGCATTACAAATTCTAGGGACACCTAAATTCACTTTTAAGTGTCAAAATTTTGAAGTACAAGCTAAGTTACCAGTTCGGATACGAGTGCAAATACGAGTACCAAAACCCGATATGGTGGACGGAAAAAAAAACCCTTGGGTACAGGTACGGGAATATATATATATATATATATAATTCAAATCACATATATGATATATCTTATGGTATGACACTGTAGCTTGAGGTTGAACTCAAATTTACTTTATAGTTGTGGTGTTATTGGATATGTCTCATTCTTGGGCACAATATTTTACTCACCAATTACAAGGAATACATAATAAATCCTTATTATGGTTGATTTTGTCTCCATCACAACAAGTGTTCAGTAATTAGAAATGATAAAATAATACCTATTATGCTTCATCTTTTCTATAGGAGTTCCCTATTTAGTTTATGTTTCTAAGCTATATTTAATAAATATTTTGGGAGCATTTGTAATGTCCCTTGTCCTACTTTGCATATAAACATAATCATAAATGTAATTAAGAAGACATATGAGGAATGGCATGGTCGGATCCGCCTTGAAGTCCTTTGCCAAGCCCAAGAGATTGTATACCACAATCTTCTCTTCTCAGCGACTTAGTACCTACTTTCTCCACCCAATGTCATCACCTCAGAAGACACTTAACCTATTTGGGACAGTCGGGGGAACGTATAAGTAGTCTAGGCCTACCACCCCTCCATGGCCTCGGTGAATTCTTAAGTTGGACCCCAACCCCTCCATGGCCCACCCATGCCTTCGAATTGGGCGGAACCTTAAGTGGAACTTCCACCCCTCCATGGCCCATCTTTGCATTGGGTTCTGGGGACGGAATCTTAAGTGGGGTTTTTAGGCACCACTTCCTTCACACCCTTCCTCCCAATAAGCTTGCAAACACTCAGAAGACAGTCTTAAATATATTTGCATTCATCTAGTATTAATTGCATGAACAAGTCATTTCCTATAATCAATATAATACTAAGAGAAATCAATATCAATCCATAGAATTATAATCATGATAACTGTAATGAAATCTTACATCAATGATCATATAAGCATAATTAATTAGTGCATTTAATTCTAAGTTTATAAAGAAATATATATATTTCTGCATAATGTTAGTCCTTTCAAACTTTCCACTAAATGGCACATATGAACAGAAAAAAACAAGCAATATATAGATCTATAGATCTTCAGAAAACAATCATATTTGCAGCAATTGTAGATATAAAGATTCCCTGCCTATGCTTACTGTGCAGTGGCTTTGCAATTCTAAATGAGTGATCAGAATGACTTATAAGCTAGATACAGTCATTTAGAATCAGATCAGTCACTAAAGAGAACTTGTCATATATTTCAAGAGGATCTACAGAATAAAGTCATAACATCTATCTACCCAAATATTGGTAAGCAGTTATCAAGTCAGATAATTGGAAATGCTGGTATATTATTGGCTAAGTGAAATTCTCTCACCTAAGTTGTGTGTGTAGTCTCCTTGGGGTTTCTATCGACTTCTCCTTTATTCTCTGTTTTATATAACTGTGTTTTTATCTTTTTATCTCCTCCTCCTGTCTCCCTCTATTCCCTCATTATATTTATATCCTTATGCCTTGCATGGAAGGGTGCAATTTTTGGTAGGAGGCAATTGTTCAAAGGGAGGCACCCTTAGTCACACCCTTAATCGGTGCTTTTTTCATGCATAGTTTTGTCTATCATTAATGCAATGATTATTATTATACTATTGTTGCCTTTGATAATAATAATTCTTCGATGATTATAGTTTAATAATCCCCGACTTATATGTCTCGAATTTATCCGCTTTTTGTGTGCAATGTTGCCAATGTAGGATTTATGCGTGAATGTAGATATAGGAATTGGGATAGATGTCAGGCCTTTGTTGTCTCGTCTTTGCTTGTAGGAGGTTCAATGAGTAAGTGATTGACATGGACTTCTCTCTTCATTTATTCATGTCTCACATGGATGACCTCCTCATATTCGTTAGCATTCAGTCAATGCGTTAGTCTTCAGAAGACTACGATAGGCATTTGATAGTAGATTATTGTTTGTTTCTTAATTCATATAAGCCTCTAGATACTGACAAATGCCTGGCTGACGACAATGCCAGAGTGGCTCGATGTGCTTTGATCGATGGCATCACCACATAGAAATCATATGGTAAACATGAGCAATCGTTCTTTGCGGTGGACTTTATCATTGCCATAAGTTGATCAATCACTATTTGCTAGTATCGATGCCGCCCATGATGCTTTGCATCGGTGATGATAGCAATGGCTTCGCATAATATTTTATACTTCTATGTACTCCATTTGAATGGTCAATAATTTATAAGTATCACTTCCTAGTGGTAGCCTATAGTACTAATGGAGGCGGCTTCGAAAGTTGTTGCGTAGTCTTATAATAGTCGTTACTATGTGAGGCCTGTAGATCTCCTTATAAGCACGGTATCTAATAATTATTAAATTCAATGTCTGTTTAGACGTTGCAGCTCCTTTGATATCTCTTAACAGTGACTTCCTTGTAATATACGTCAACTAGCTGATTTTGTCGACTTCCTTAATTCTATTAGAACCTCCTATCCTCATATTATGCCAAGTTGCTAATATATCATAATCTTTCAGAGTATGAGTGACAACTTAAAGTAATCATGTGTGTAGTTGTTTATTAGCTTGTGTAATATTTATGATACGGTATTCGATAATTATAATAATAGTTTCATAATTATGATGTTATCTACGATAATCATAATTATAGTAACATTTGAATTTTAATTCATTTATATTTATACTTTTGATATCTTATCTTGTGTTTCAATACCACGTATTTACTATTTTCGTGCTTACTATTTTGGGGACATGACAACATTTTTCTAGGCAATACCTTGGTCGTACCCAAGGACGAATCCGCACCGTACTAGGACCAATACCAAACCCACACGCGTACCCGGGTCAAATATGAAGGACCTGGTAACTTAGAGTACAAACATGAAAAATTGATACCAAGTGTTCAACACAACCCTAAGAGGTTTGATAACAAAAGTAAAGGAAAAAATCAAAAGTGAAAACTAATCTTGGAGGCTCAAAAGTGCACCCAAAGAGAGGTATTTAAATCGCAAAGTGAACATCAAATTATAACAAAAAATGTCAAAAGCACACACTTTATGTGGAGAACTCCAAGAATCATCTTCAAAATACAAAAGGACACAATTGGAACAAATTTCTCAACATCTTATTAACCAACAAATTCTTAATGTTTCATCTCGATTAACCAAGGATCAACTCTTGTTCCCATACTTCAAGAATCCAAAGCAATCATCATGATAGACCTTATCATTTCATTCACTCCTATCAAAGCAGTTCAAGATAGATGGTTTTTCACATAAAAAGTTTTCATCATAGGTAAAGTCTAGAGCACCAAACACTAAATTTCACAAGTTCTGAGGAAGGAGTTAGATTCAAGTCACCAAGATTATTTGGTGAGTCATCAATGGTTTACTAGTTTCAATGTTTCTTCAAAGGATCCTCATGATCAAAACAAGGAAGCAACACAAGGAGCCAACATCAGATTCCTAATTTTAGCACATGCTATTTTAAGTTGTTGCTATATTTGGGAGGCGACTATTTTGAGATAATTTGCTATGAAAATCTATTCAGGGACATTTACTTTTTAGACAACATTCTAAAAGGTCTATTTATAGACATATGGTCTTATCATAAATCTATCTAAAGATTTCTAATTTCAATCAATGTATTTCAAGACCAAAGTGTATATTGAGCTTGTTTTGTGTGCAAGAAAATTAATTATAGTTTAGGAGCTCCAATTAAATTTTTGTATTTGGCCATGCATATGATAACATCTAACTGGTTTTTTGAAAGGTGTTTGTTGTTTTCAATCCAATTCTTGTGTTGTACTTATGCTATCTAATCTCTGATTTTAGCTAGGGAGTGTGAGCATTTGTTAGCTACTGTAGGTGTTTACTTTCAAGAAAAGATATTAAAAATCTCATCTTGATTAGAAGTGTTAACTATTGTGCCCTTGCCACAGAACTAAAAAGATAGGCAATTTCTTTATTTTGTTTGCAATGCATGTTCAAAACCTAGAGATGTAACTTGTATATATTGTAAAAATCTAGAGGTTGTTTGCTTAGGTTCTAGGACTTAGTTTTGTTTTCTATTACAAGGGAGCTTCCCCTTCTAATTTGAAGAAAGGTTTATCATTATACTCTGTTCCATTTTGTTTTGTACTGAAAGGTGCAAATTAAAATGCTAACAAAGATTACTCCAAAATAGAGCAATTTATCAAACCAAAAAAAACCACTAAGCAGTAAACTGTGTTCATTAAGACTAGATCTGAATTTCTTCTAGCATTGGCTGCTTTACAAAAATTATTGTCCACCCAGTAAAATAAGTTGCAACCTATATCCTTGGATCTCTAACATAAGTCCTATTCTGCATCATATGAATGCAAAGAAATTTCATAAAGTCCGTGCTCTTTTCTTACAAGTCTTGTTAATTCTCAACAATCATATTAGTGGAAAGAAATTTGGATTTGGTTTAGAATAGGGTTCATTATGACAAACCTGTTCAATGCTAGAAAGTAACAAGGATGGATTCTCAAAAAATGGGACCAGCAACTGCAAATTGCGTTTATACAAATCCCTTCCTGCACAATTTAATAAGTGCATCTCCTTCATAAGAAAATGCCACAAAAAATAAAATTCCAATGAATTAGAGTTACTATTTTTTATGCAATAAAAATATAAATAAGTGATTAAATGCTTCTCTTCATTAAAATAGGTCAGATGATACTTTTTTTTTTTTAAATACTGGTCTATGATGTATTCTTCATTTTTTCCAATATTGTATATCATTTTTTTTAGAATTGGAAAAATTAACCAGTCTATGTCCACTAGGGTACAAGGATCAAAACCATCAAAGTTAAATAAGAATGAATGTTCTAGTAGTTGAAGTCTATATTTAATCTAAAACATTATAGTTTATCCCATCAAATTACAAGGCAACTACATCGACTATTTAATCATCATCAAAGCTTCACATCAAATATATTTTTAAGGACCTTGAGGCATCTTTAACTCCTCATAATCATTTCCTATTTAACATCTGCATCATCAAGATTGTTAGCAGATTGAGATTTGATAACCTCATTCTAAAGGAACTGTATCAATAAGGACAAGGTATGACAGACTGGAATATTCAGAGCCAATTTTTTCGTTTTTTCAATTTACAAATTACAAAGCAGAGCACCCGTTAAGGTTAGAGAATAAACCAAAACGTGCAAGAAAACAACTCTAACCAGAATGGCGCCGATGATGGCGAGCATTGGTTAGAGGATCTCTACTCTAAATACAGAAAGGAACTCAACGTCAAGTATGTGCTACCCAATCCAAGGCGGAGTGAGGGGCGACCATATGACGGAGTGATTACAGAATTAAATGCTTGAAATAAATGCTGAAACTGGAAATACTCGACACCCAGAATGTGCTTGCTAACCCAAGCTGGGAAAGTAGCTACCATAGGGCGGAGCTGTAACTATTACAATAACTTAAATGAATTTGAGAATTACAATCAGATTTGAACAAGAATGAAATGACTGCCAGTACTACTGTCAGTTTTACAAAGGATGTTCATCTGCCTGCTGAAATCATAGAAATTTGAGAGCTTAACATTACATCAAAAGATCTCTTCTTAGTATGGTTAGAAGAGCCAAAACAATAGACCTTTCGATGCTCAAAATTACAACTCTGATTTTTGGATAAATCTGCACTCTTGAATTAAAAACAGCAGTCTAAGGAATTCACTATTTTGCTCATATCTCTCTCTTAACTTGCCCAATTAACATGAAACCAAATGCAATAAGCTCTAACAATGGAGGCGCCTAAGATGAGACACAGGAAACAGATCCAAACAACCACAGTTAATTATGCACGAGACCCAATGCAATCAAATGGTACGGCTGCAAGAAGGAAGGCGATCTGCTCTATTAAATTAAATACTTCTCTAAAAAATCTGCAAATTAGAGAATGATGGCGCCTAGCCTTAACAAGGGGAATGGGTTAATACCCAGATGCAATACTTTTGTCTTTTTTGATTTATGAATAAAAACATGAATCTGCTGTAACAAATAATGCAAAATGCTGAAAACCACTAATATGCAAATCAGATCTAACCATGCGATAAGCTGATTACAATGCATAAACTAAATGTAACTCACAAACTAGACTAAATCACCACTAGTCGCTGTCTTTCAAGCGAGAAGCAATGCCCAAGCTAGGAGGCCTTCATTCCTCGAAGCAATCCCAAAGCCAATCCGGCAGCATAACATTCCTGTAGATAAAAGATACCAAATGATGCTCCAAGACTCCTTTTTATAATTCTCCAGTTGACTTCTCAAAACCCTAAAATCCGCTTTTAGGTCAAAACCCAATCTCCTCAAGGATGGGCGTACTTTTCCTTCAAAGCTTTAGATTTGATATTTTAAATAAATATCATACTTTAATAAATGCGCCCAACAAAGCTTGCTCAGACTTTAGTAATAATTAAAATATTCCTTAATGAGGCGCCACCCTCAAAAGATCACCTTTTTAAAACAACCTTAAGTCATTAACTCTAGGCCAAGGGTCAACGTTAAAATATAATAATTAAAACGTGACTTTTTAATTAAATGACTTAACTTATCCTTCTGAATGTGCCCTGAAGCCAATACTGAGCAAAACATCTGACCAAACTGAAGCAGGAAGTCAACCGAGCTGAACTCAACTGGAAAGCTGCTAAAAATAGAATTTACTAAAAATAGTAAATTCCGGAAAATGCTCAGAATGCCGAGATGAACACACCACTGTGAAGCTCTCTGAAAACCCAGAAAGGATCCGCCATTGAATCCATCATCTTTGAGCAATGACCTCCTCAAAAATAGGAAACCCTAATTTATCTTCCGACTAGCCTTCGGGTTCCCAAGGAAAAGGCCAACGGTCACTAGAAAGATCAGGTTTGAGAAGGGGACATTACACAGACTGAAAAGTATGGGCTTCTTCTTCCCTCACATCAGACATAATGGCACCAGATTATGAGGACTAAACACATTTTACAGATTTAAGAACCACAAACCCTTATCCATTTCTATAAACAACTTTAACATGGGACAACTACAAAACATTGAAGAGGCCTGGATTGGATTAGGAAAAATTCCTGAAGTAGAGAAGACACATGTATTACCTTGAGCTGTACCATCACTCTATAAATGAGACAAAAAATAGAACACTTCTTGCAGTATAGATGACACGTGTATTACTTTTAGCTGTATCATCAATGTATGAATAAGACACAAAATAGAAATTTGATTATGCACAGAATTCAACTTCAGAAAGGATTCTAAGATTTTGTATTTTCCGTGGGCAAGATCATTATGCTCAATTTGAGCTGTGTTTTATCATGTCCAATTCACACAAGACTACTGTAACATTATGGTCAAATGATCCAAACATAGATAAAAAAACTGAATTATCCTCCCTCAAAAGATTGAATTGGACTGTATCATATCTCCATTGGTCTGTTTAATAACCTTTACAAGACTGGACTGGACTCTTTCATGGGCCTTTCAGACTGGAATTAGTTCATTTGAACCTAAGTTGCTGAATCAGAATTGGGTACAGGTAGGGGTATGTGGGTACAGTATACCAGTGCACAATTTTTTGGGGGCTGGGTACAACCATACAAAAAACATATTAAAATCATAACTATACATATTTGCAGCCTAAAAACAGGAATTAAATTTAGAGTACTACATATTGTGCATTGAACAATGAGACTTGTGTTCAACAGAATACTTGGACTAGAAAATTGAGAATTTCCATTATCTTTTTTTTTTTGGACTGCAAGAATCAGGTAGCCCCCCTATAAACTGCAGTGTGCCTGGTAAACTTTTTTCACATGACCGGTGATGCTGGTGCGACACACCCTCCGGTACCACAGGGATGAAGGGGAGATTACACCTCGTGACCTCTTGCCTGCAACAGGATGCTTTAGCCAATTGAGCTAGGCCCTCCGCCCTTGACAATTTCCATTATAAATATAGTAAAATTGGGTATTACATCAAGTGCCCTTTTTTTTTAATTGGTAAAACAATGAATTGTTAAAAAAAATCTTAAAAAACCAAAACTTGTTGTATACATAAACTTTAAAACTATAAAGAATAAGTCTACATCATACCCCAAATTATATGACAAAATAAAATAACACCTTTAAAACAGCCCGAACATTAGCAATGTTCCATGGGGACGTGTCCCCCCCCCCAAAAACAAGCCGTTTCGGAGACCAGGACGTTTCGGGGACTTGGAGACGCCTGAGAAACGTGCCCCTGCCGTCCCGCCACTACTACTAGGACTTGAGAGACTTCAAGGGGACGAGGGAGATGGCTGGATGTCTCCAAGATGTCTCAGGGACACCTAGCCGTCTCTCAAGCATCTCAGGGATGCCCAAGCATCTCCCACGCAAGAAAGCATGATAAAGTGTTGTTTCTTTTTTTTTATAAATCTTAAAAGTGCCTTGAACTTCATGCCTTGGGCACAGCCCTAAAGGCTTGTGGGATCCCTCTCCAAACACACTTAGTCTACAAAACACTCTAACTCATCTTTTTTACCTCACATTTGCATTTCATGTTTTATCAACAGCTAGGTGAAGAGGAGAGAAAACAGTGAGAAGAGTGAGAAGAGTGGGTGAAAGAGTGAGATTGAGGTGCTGCAAGTGCAAGAAAGGTGAGAAGGAGAAAGAAGGAGAAGAGGAGGAGCATTCTACACCAACTTAGAAGGATTTTTCAAGCACAAGGTAGGTTTTTATTGCTGTTTTTTGAAGTTTTTTCAATATTTTTTTGTTTTTTTCTAAGATTTTAGATTCATTTTCAAAACGTAGTTTGATGTTGAATCTTGATGGAAAGATGAAAACAAACAATGAGCCTTCAAATGAAAATATGAATATGGATTTGCAGCCATGTTTATGAAATTATGATTAATACAAACAAAATTGTTGTTGTAAAAAGGAACCACTGTGCTAACGCTCTATGCTGATAGGAACCTTCTAAGCCAAAGAACTGCTACCAAAAAGACCACCATCTTGTTCGCCATCTGTGAGTGTAGAGGTACTGCTGCCACCACCAAAAGAGATCTAAAGCATGCCAAAAAAGACCACAGCTGTCAAAAATGGAGGGGGCGAACATGTCATTTTGCTACATCCACCAGCGATCGGTCTTCCGGCATCCTCAAAAGATTTGAACAGACATCAACATGCTGGTGTTGCTCGGATAAAGTTGGTGGTGTAGATGGCCTCGTTTCCGGCAGTGAGCATTGTATCGGATGGAACGGTTGGAACGTATCGTGGTATCGCGACGAATGGACATTCGTTTCGATGTCTCCTGGTATCGTGTTCGCTGGACAGTTAAAGAACGAACGGGTTGAAAACTGGCTCAATGAATTTGTCGGTCACGGGCTGTCGTGGCATCCCAGATGTCTTGGTTATCACAAAATAGGTTCCAAATCTCCTTGGCATATATACAGTCGAAGAAAATGCGAGTTATTGATTCCGGCACTCTACAAAGGCTGCATATTTTTGTCTTCTGAACTTATCTTACTAGGCAATTTTTGTAAAATTAGAAGCCATTTGAAACAGGCCTTCTTTGGCTCGATTACCTTATTCCAAATGTTTCTCAGAATCTTTGACCATTCATTTCTTCTTAAACTAAGATTCCAGATCCTGTTTAGGTAATTAAAGGTATCTTGCTGATTGGTAAGTATATTGTACACAGTTTTAGCATTAAGCTTGGTAAGTCTGGTGTTCTCACACCATTTAAAGTCTTTGTATTGTTCAATATTGTATTCACATTTGACTAGAGTGGGAATTTCTCTGCATGCTTCCTTTATAGCTGAATAAGTTCTCCAGTTGGTTGTTGGTAAGCCAAATTTTGTACTTAATTGGTTCCAGTCTCTTAGCATCCCATTCTCAAAGATGTCCGAGAAGGTCCTTATTCCTTTTGCAGCCCATCCCTTAGCCGAACACCCCTGCAACAGGGCCAGAGGTTTACCATTATGCATAAGATTCCACCAAACTGATCTGTAAGGGAAAATTGTATTGTTATTAAGGAATTTGGAATTGGTTATGTGCTCTTTCGCATGCTCCCATGCTTTCCAGATACTCTTAAACACTGACCCCTCAGGAATGATAGGGTGATGGCTGCTAAGGAGGTCATTCAAGGGGAGATTTTTCCAAGCCTTTGCATGTTTAGGAGTTTCCCTTTGAATGTTATTCCTAACCAGTATTTTCCATGGCTCATCTCCTTCAAGTGCTTTGAAGATCCATTTAGTTGCTAATGCAATACCCACCATCTACTTTGCTCAAGCAACACCAATCCCACTTCACCGCATGCTTCTTCCTCTTGCCCTTCCCATCTGACCACAAAAACCCCCTTATTTTTTTATGAATTTCATCCACCTAGTAGTTACTGAACAACCACACAGAGGCAAAATACAAATTGTAGGCGGAAAGGATTTTTTGACAGATTTGAATCCTCCTTGCCAAGGATAGAAATTGCATGTTCCACTTGCCAAGTTCGCATCAATTTTCCTTTGGATCCAAAACCACATCTCCCTTAGATTTGGGCAAACTGCAAAGGGAATGTCTAAGTACCTGATTTGTCTTTTAGTAATAGTATTCAAGTATTTAAAATGTTAGTATTTGCAATTTTGCTATTTTACTAATTTGACAAAGTTTAATTTGAAATGTTATTCTTGAACATCTTTTTATAACTAATATGTATATCAACACCGCCCCCACGTCGTTGTTCCCCTGCCATCCCCAAACTTAGACCCTTTGTCCCCTCGTTCTCGAAACCCATCCCCGTCAAGAAACTTCGTGGAACACTGTGAAAATATTAAAAAACATGGACCTGTACCCAAAACCCATCCCTTTCACCACTAAATTCCCCACAAGGATTTCACAATCCAAATAAAATAGTAAGCATGACATAAGCCTGCCATGATGAACCTCAACAGCTCATTTGCACTGCACACACCCCAAACAACATCCAACACAACAGGCCCCTCAGCTAATTATCAAGTATTAAATAGTTCAAAACATAATACTACCCAGAAACAAAACTTAATACTTCACTCTTATTGGTCACTAGATTCAACCTTTTTATCCAAAGTTGCAGGATACGCCATACCCCTTCACCTAGCACATGTACTGTTGTACCTGGTACGAGTACGAAACCAGTATGGCATTGATACGGCTTGAAAACTGTACACGCGCGTTTCCAAAAAATAGCGCTGATTTTAACCTGCGCCAGACTTGTAGGGGTTCATTTCTAAAAAAAAAGTTGAATCTTCTATTAAACTCTAAAATAAGTGGGAAAACTGAAGTGTGATTGTAAATAAACCCTAATCGCAATGAACTGTACAATGATTTTTACTATGCGATTTTTCATATTTCTTTCTATACGATTTTTCTTACACTTGCACAATTTTGCTTTCAACTAGGTGATTTTTTCTTCTGCATTTCTAGGCGTTTCTAGGCATAAGGTGTCTCTGGAAGAGCAATTTATAAGCCATTTTTGTTGTCTTCTATTACTAGTAGTGCGAAGCTACAAGTATGTGACAAAAAACTAGTATTTTATCCTAATTTTTTTATCATTATGTATTAGAATATTAAATAAAAGTGTTTTTTTTATATTAATAGTTTGAATTTATTTTTATTATAAATAATATATTAATAGTTTACATTTATATTTATTTTTCATTATTATAATATTAATATTTTAAATATTAATTGTGAAAAAAATAATAATTTAAGTTTAAATTATTATTTTTTATATTTAATTTTTTTAAGTACTAATATATAGTTAATTAATAATATTAATCAATATTTATTTTATTTCCTTTTAATAACTTTCACATTTAAATTAATTTTTAAAAATAAAATAAATATTAATTAATATTATTAATTAAATAATAAAAATATATTAAAACTTTAAAAAACATTTATTTTGCATAACTGTTATTTTAATAATATAATTGTTATTTTGAATTATTTTTTACTTTGCATATTTTTGTGAAATTATATTTAAAATAATGAATATTAAATATATTAAAATATATTAAAGTTAGATACTAAAATCAATTTATAATTCTTTATGTTTTATTAAAATTTTAAATATTGTACGATTGAGGATATTAATCATGGCATCACTAATGTTGGAGAATCAGAAAACAATAACAAGTGGATCAAACTGAACCCTAAATCTCCATTATGAAAATACGTTACCATTATTGACAAAATTCCAAGTGGTGGAGGTTACAAATGAGCATGTCATGTGTCTAAAAGAGTATAGACGTTCCTATACTAGGGTTCGTGGGCACCTTTGCCACATAACAGGGAAAGGATGTGTTGTATATCCTGGTCCAAATGTTGATGATCGTCCAGGGAAGGGGTTGTCCCCTGTCAAAATTGTAAAATATCAAAAAGAACAAGATGAAGCTGGTAATAATGTTCAAGCATCAAAACAAAGGGAAACTCTAAGTTTGAATAGACCCCCTCTGGATCTAGATTTAGCTTCAAGGACATCTATAAGTCAGAAGAGGAGCAATTTAGGACCTCTCAAGAAAGCATTTAATTTGCAAAGTCAAGAGGATATTGATCAAAATATTGCACATTGCTTATATGCAAATGGAATTGCATTTAATGTGGCATTTAATGTGGTGCACTCGCCATATTAGCAAGAGATGGTCATGTCAATTAATGAGGCACCAAAAGGTTATAAAAGCATAGGTTATGAGAAGGTTCGTACTACCCTTTTGGCTAAAGAAAAAGACGGTATTGACAAAAAATTATAGGTGATTCGAGGTTCATGGAAAATCTCAGGGGTTTATATCATTTGTGATTGATGGAAGGATGCAGAAATAGGCCATTAATCAATGTGGTTGCAATGTGCCCAAAGGGAGCAACGTTCTTGAAAGCAGTGGAATGCAAGGTTGAAGAAAAAGACACCTAAAGTATTGCCAATATGTTAATTGAAGCAACTGAGTTTGTGGGGTCACAAAATGTTGTTCAAGTGATCACAAATAATGCAAAAGTATGTAGAGCAGCAGGGTTGGTTGTGGAGGCAAGATATCCAAACATTGATGGACTCCTTGTGCAGTTCATTCTATGAATTCAATGTTACAAAAGATTGGAAAAATCTAATGGATACAAAAGATTTATGAAGAAGCAAAATAAATTCAATTTTTTATATCTAATTATCACATGTCACAAGCCATTTATAGACAATTTGCTAAGTTGGAGTTGCTGAAGGTAAATTTTTTAAATTTAGTATATTTTGTATAATTAGTTTTTAAATATATTTTATATTTTAACTATTTTTTTAAAATTATATTTTTTTAATTGTAGGTGGTTGAGACTCACTTTGCCACACACTACACTGTTCTTAAAAGACTTGTTGATGTGAAGCAAGCCTTAAAAAATTTATTCCAAAGTGACTTTATAATTTATTATTTTATTTTAAGCCACTTTAATTAAATTAATTATAAATAAAGTTACCCTTTTAATTTTTATTTATGGAGATAACTTTATAAACAATTAATTTAATTATTATTCCCTTATTTCTCCTTTTAGCCTCAGGAATAAATAAAGGCTAAACAATCTTCGGGGTGGCTACTAAGAAGGGGACATTACAGTCCTCCCTTCCCGAAATTGCTTGTCCCCAAGCAATTGCAAACTGGGATGTTGTAGAATTTGCTCTCCTTCCCACTTGGCATCCTCTGCTGGCAGATCTCTCCATCTCACCAAATACTCCTTGACCACCCTGTTCCTCAATCTCTTCTCCCAAGTATCCATTATCTCCTCAACAATTAGGACCAAACATCCCTCCTCATCCAACGATGACAATTCTGATGAAGAAGTAACCTGCTATCCAAGTGCCTTCTTGAGGCACGTAAGATGAAATACACTATGTATCTGATTGCTCTCTGACAGCTCCAACTCATATGCTACCTCCCCAACACGCCTGATGATCCTGTAGGGTCCATAAAATCGAGGCTTGAGTTTTCTCACGCTGCTCTTCCTCAAAGAAGATTGCTTGTAAAGCTGTAAGCGAAGGTAGACCAAGCCTCCAATCTCAAAACTACGCTCAACCCTATGCTTATCAGTGTATATCTCCAACTGATTTTGTGCCACCTACCAACTATCATGGAATGCCCGCAAGATGTCCTAGGTCCCCTGAATCCAATACTTAGCCTTAGGAGATCTACACTCAAAAGCCACGTCCATAAATGACTTCAACTCAACACCTATCCATTTGCATAGCTCCTGCCAGAAGGCACCCCAGAACCTATTGTCTCTGTTGTCACCGACTAAGATCCTCGGCAACCCATGCAACTTGAAGATCTCTTTGAAAAACAACTCTGCCACACAAGAATTGTGGCACTGATGAACCTCGGGCATCCATACTATCCATAAGCAAACTCCACCTAGAACCCATGAACAAACTGGAAGTCCCCCAAACTCAACACCAATTGACTTCCGTTGTGCCACTCTGATAACCCCTAAACTCCAATCGAGCCAAATCTCAAACTCTTGTTTCTAGAAGCAACTAACTAGGGAGAACAAAGTAAGAGGCTTGCAAGACTTGGACTCATCACCTGAAGTCGAGAATATACCATACCAGAGTGAACCCATACACCTCTTATTCAACCCATCTTTCTGTGACCTCAAGGACATAATCAAATCCTATGTATGTGGGCTGAAATAAAACTGATAAGCACACCTCATTATGCAATCGAGGTGAAACTCCCCTAACTATGCCAATGGAAAACCAGAGTAGTCATGTGTACTCCACCCTACACTGCCATCATCAGAAGAAGACTTACAACTCATAACAAGATGAGTTGGTCTTACAACAACATCATCATTCCCTTTTGCAACCTTGTCAACAAGACCCCTATCATAAAGCAACTTCAAATATCTTGATTTGCTTCTAGGAGTAAGAAGAGTACCATCATGAATGTCGTCAATCTCCTGAAAAGAGGTTGGAACAAGACCAGGGTCCAGCATGCAAGACCTAGAAGAAACCATCTTCTTCTGATAAGACTGTCCAATGTCAATCTCTAAAGCACCAATGTAGAGCCTTGTGCTCAAATCTCTCATAACGCCTGAACCTGCAAGCAATACTGATGTGTCTGTGTCATCAACAATCCATTCCACCCTAAGTGGTCTCCTAAAGATGAGATAGATGCCCAACATAGGTGCATAGAAACATATTCCAACCCCTAACAAGCTACTGGCATAAATCAGAACAGCACCATGTAGCCTATGAATCATGTCCATGATGGAGAAAAAGGTATCTCTACTATCAAAGGATGATAAGAACTCATCACGAATCTATACTATCAAAGAATGATAAGAACTCATCACCAATCTCTACTATCCATCCCCACTGCTATTGTCCTCAAAGTGCATCCTAATAAAACTCTAACCGACGAAGGACAACCATCAATCAATGAACTAGGAGGTAGAACCCATGGGGTTATGGTTGGGATACAGCTGCCAACATGCCTATCTCCAACCCATAGACTGAAATCAATCAGCAACTCGATCATATACCTCTCAAGATCAAAAATAATGCATCCATCACCAACTGACTCCTCTTGCCTAACCATCACAAGAGGTACTGCACCTGTATCCTGAGTGTGAATGCTAGGAGAACTCACACTGCTTCCTTCATCCTATGCCCTGGTTGCCATAGATGACTAAGTCTCTGTTGAACATGATGAATATCGAACCAAGCTCAACTCTAAGCAGAGCACATCAACATGAATCTCAAATTCCTGAAGGGCTATCTAAGTACTCCTCAAAGAATCATTGGAAACCTTAAGCTCGTGAGAAAGCTTATCAACTTCATCTTTTTTCCTTCTCAAAGCATCTAAATAGATCTCAACGAGGTTGAGAAGGTGGTCACGATTTGAAAGGTGTACATGATTTGACTTCATTGTTCCCAAACCTTCTTTGATTTCCTACAAGCTATCATGAGAAGACTCCGCTTCAACTCCCTTTTGTCTTCTCTCCAATTGAACCATCCAAAGATGATTCTCAATCAATTTGTGCATTTTATCATGATGAGATAATGTTGCTACAATCTCATCTTCGCTCACCTTCAACTGGTTCTCCAAGTTGTGCGGACTTTTAGGTTTACGAACAACCTTTGCTATACCTGAGGAGGCATCAGATTGTTTTGGAAGTTCTTGAGTTACACAACTATTTTCTTCAGTAATGCCATCCATGCACATTTCCTGATTTGGAATTAGATCAACACTAATTCCACATGTAGAATCATCATCAATGCTCTTATTAAGTGTCTCAACACAAGAGGGCTCAGGTTGTTCTATGATCTCATCATCCAACTCAACTGCTCCACTGGATGATGGCACGTTTTCTTCATGTAGAGAAGATGGAACCTGTAAGCCAAATGAGATCAACTCTTCTTCATTCAATTGTTCCCTGAACTTCTCAATTTTCTGCTCAACCAATCTTTTTGTGAAATCATATATGGTAGCTGAGACATGTTGTTCTTTTCTCCATATGACTAACAAATCTGATTGTAACTATGTGCAAACGTCCTCATCTTCATCAAGGATCGGGGACAAGATATTGAACATACTTGTGTTCACATTGTTTGAATGATGTTCACTGATTCCAGAAATGAAGTAGTCAAACATCTGGAGAATCAAATCATTGCACTTGAAATCAACCAAGAGGTAGCATAACTTAACCTTTGCCATAATCTCCAAGATTTTTACTCTCTGACCAAAGGTAGGACTTTTTACATCATGTAACCCCTGAAAACTTTCCACCATCATTTGAAGTATTACTTTCATAGTATCGTTATCATACGATACATTAGGAGCTGTAATCCTTGCAACTTCACTAATACAAATGACAACTGCAAGTCTAACCTCTTCATCTTGATGTTGTAAAAGTTCTGGCTTACCCAAAGAGTGCACCAAATGAACCATACCTTTATGCATTGATTGAGAAGGTGACTGTCCAACCTTACAAAAACAACTTTCTGCCTCCTCCAAAATGTTAAGAAGAGCTGCTTTAACCTGCAGTAAAAATTTCAGCTTCTCACCAACAAACTTCAATCTCTCTTGTAAACTCTTGATGGCTTCCAGTTCTTTCAACCATTTTTCGACTCTTACCTGACTTTGCCTTGTTTCCTCCAACAAGGAATTCAACTACTCCCTGAGAGTAGCCATGATGCTCCACTGAAATTTTTGATCTGCAGTTGATTAGCTGAGACAAAGTCCAATTACCCGATAGGCGGGATAACTAAGCTCTAATACCACTGTAAAGACCCTTGCAAATTCCAACTTTAATTTTCAGTTTTCAATGCTTTATGATTTCGTCAAACAATTGTTGTGCAAACTCTTTTCAACTAGAAATAGACTTCTCTTTTGCTTTTCTCATTCAAGGATCAAATATGCATATAGTCTAGACTCTAAATGATTACAAATGCATTGAGGAATGGAATGCAATGTTTTCACTAAATTTTCCTGGACTCTAAGTGACAGAAATGTAAATGCAGCAAGTAATTCCTTACTGAAAATCTAGTACAGCCATGAGGCATTTCTACAAACATTTACCATGCAAATTACCAATCTCATCATTTATTGAAATGCAATCTTAACTCAGCTTCTTACAATACTTTTCCACTACTAATGACATTACAAATAAGATTGCTAGGTGCAAACCCGAATGCAATGACAATATTGTTATACAGTGATTACAATGTAGCAAAGATTATGACAACAATGCAATGACTCCAATTGTAGACCTGAATAATGCTAAATACAGGATTACCACTATGAAAGTGATGTAGAGATATTTATATGCAACTCCAATGTAATTTATACAATGCAAATAATGAACTTGGTAGACGCCTTGAAGTAGCAAATGATTGGAGCTTGAAACCTCGACCTTACCCCTGCAGCTCCTCCCAATCCAACAGATGAATTTATCTTCACAAAACTCAATCGAATTCTTCACAAATCGAATTTTCTAATTGACGGAATGTTGCGCCAGTTCTTCTTGATGAATCTCGATTCTTCCCAACACAAATCGAAGAGTCTCCCAAACTCCAATAGCGATCATGGACAAGCACTTCTAAAGAATAGGAAATCCTCTAGAATCGAATAGTTTGTATTTGCCAATACTAGCCTTCAATGAGTCCAAAATCCTCCAAAATTGAATCAAATTGTTGTGCCAATATGTGTCTTACATATATTTTGTCTTCATCAATAAAGACGTCATCCAACTATGCATTGGCCTTTTCACAAGACTCGAATCCTCTTTGATAGTAATCGACTTCAAATAAAGAGCATCCTACTAAGCAGGACCCGATAAGAAAAAGATCAAACTGTCTTTACCTTTTGTCTATATCTGTCTTGTCTTTTTGTAACTGCTAAGTGACTTGGGTGCTTGCCAGGTAATCTGATTTTCACTTTCCTTCAGTATCCCAATGCCTAACTCAAATAACAAAGAATACACCCTGTAATGTCCCCTTCTCATCAGTAATCTGTTCTGACACTCATCAGCCTATTCCGGAAGCCTGTAGGCGTGTGTGAGGTAAAATTAGGGATTCCAGTTCTGAGGTTCCTTGGCATATTTTGAGAGTTTACTATTTATAGTAAATTCTATTTTAAGCAGTATGGAGTTTGTCAGCTTTTAGTACTTATTTTCCAGTTGGAGCATTTATTTGCAGTTTATGTTTGTCCTCTTAAGGCATTTTTATGTTGAATAAAGGCATCAAGGTTATATTATGCAGTTGACCCCCTTGGCCTAGTTGAACAACTTTAAGTTGTGTTTAATAAGGGGGCTTTGAAGGGTGACGCCTTCATGAGGAGATTTAATAATTTTTGACAAGAACATTATGCCTTGGGAAAAGTGGACGCCACTTTAATAAAAGAGAATTTTAAAATAAAGTGAAATTCTTATTAAGCAATTTGGACGCCATCTTGAGAAGTTGATTGTTTTTGGGAATTTGAAAGGTCTCCTGTGTCTTTTGGTTTGCTTCCCAGGAATTTGGAGAGTTTGCGAGCTTTTATTTAATGAAGGATTTTGCTCCAGCATTGGATCCATTCATGTTATCATACTGTTATGCTGTCGGAATGACATTTGAACTCTTGCTTCGAGGATGCTACCTCCTAGCCACTATCCAATTTCGTGTTTGAAATACAACACCTAGTTGGACTTTGCTGCTTCTCATCCAGACTAGCAGATTTGTGCTTATAGTTGAAGTTTTGATGAATTTTCCAGATTTTGAAGTTGCTGATGCTTCTACAGCTGAAAGTGAATTTTGTTAGCAGCTCTTGGAATAAAATTAATTTGATTCTGGGTACTTTTGCATTGCAATTGTTTGACAAGGGCGCCCCTTTCCTCCAAGTTTGGGATTTTAATTTGAAGTCTACAATTTTTAAAGCAAAAATCGCCCCTTCTCAAGGCCGTACCTTTCAGCTTGCATTGGGAATTGTGTCAGAAAATAAAGAACGAGATTTGTTGCTGTTTCTTCATCCTAGCTTGGTCGCCTACCTTCCAGAAGTCCATTGCATTCAGTCTCATTCGATTTGGAGGTGAAATGAGTGAGTTATGAATATTTTATTGATTTCCAGTTTGCTGATAAGAAATTCCAGAACTCAGGATTTTACATCAGATTTATAAGCTTTCTGTTTTAATCATATTTCTGTCATTGGAAAGCAAAGAACATTATTGGAATTCATTCTTATCTTCTTATCTCATTTCTCTATCATTGTAATACATGTTTTTGCAGTCTTTTGAATTGTAAGGTTTTGATTAGTAGTACTAATCTAACCAATATTATTGCTGCAACTACTTGTTATGTTTCTAATTAATTACCCCTGTACGGTTTACCGCCAGTGCGGAGAAAGAATTTGTTATATCATTGTACCCACTTTCAAGTGGTGAATCCCCACAACTCTGTGGATGCTCGCCGCAGCGGATGAATTGTTTTAATTGTAATCTTTTCCCCCCACTGTTTGGTGGTAGTGTGGAAATGCTCTTCATGGCTGGTTATCCGCCTATCAATTTCTAGTTTTCAAATTAAACACTCCGTCATATGTTAGCACCTCACCCTCAGTGGGATCTTGAGTGCACATTCTTGACGTCGAGTAGTTCTTTCAAGTTTGGTTTTCTATTTGGAGCTAACGCTAATCCAGTTAACTATTGTTGGTTATGTTGTGTAATTCCTTCAAAAAAATTGGTTAGCATATTTCACACCCGATCTGCAATAATCCTCCAAATACCCAATCGAATCCTTATGTGCCAAATTTGGTCATTGACCATTAAATTTGATATAATCAAACCAGCAAGAAGAAACTTCCTCCTCAAGTGAAAAATAACAATTGCAACAATAAACCAGCTGCTGCAATTTGCAAACCCTTCAACAAAATGCAATAATAAACCAGCTATTGCATCAATTCAATTTTCTTATCAGAAGTGCAATAATACATCAGCTATTGCACCAATCCAAACTCTACAATAAAGCACCTGTAGAAACCCTGGATGGATTCCTCCACAATCTCCAGGTAGGGTTGATCTTTCACAACCAAACCTGGTATCCTAGAGTCTTCAAACCCTTGGACAAGCAAGCATTCAATCTTTCTACCAAACTGGTATGAAAAGTATAATCCAAGACATGCTCAAATGCCCAGCCCACAGCGCCTTATAAAGATTTCTCAATGACTTCCAAGAAGCTTCTAGAAATATTATTATTTTATTCCAAAGTGACTTTATAATTTATTATTTTATTTTAAGTCACTTTAATTAAATTAATTATAAATAAAGTTACCCTTTTAATTTTAATTTATGGAGATAACTTTATAAACAATTAATTTAATTATTATTCCCTTATTTCTCCTTTTAGCCTTCCGGAATAAATAAAGGTTAAACGATCTCCAGGGTGGCTACTAAGAAGTGGGGACATTACAATTTCCCATCTTGGAGGCAATTGGTGAGAATACTTTAGACTTGATCTACGTCCTATAGTGAAGATATGTTTGGTGGTGAATTGTGAATACCTACATCTTTATGAACCTTTAATGTTGGATGAACAAGAAGAGAAAATACTCCCTTCATTAAAGGACTTGGGTGTTAAAAACCAAGCAATACTTCCTCAGGATGTAGTACTACAATAGACTACACAGGAGAATCATAAAAGAACTCGAGTCTTGGAAAGTGGGATTCAAGGGGCAAATAGTGAAGCAAGAAAAGTGATACTCGAAGGAGAAAGTGGGTGAACTCTTCCCCATTTGTTGTCTCATTAAGATTTTGTGGGACTTAAATCCTCTCTAAGAAGGGAGGTGTAATCCATAAGGATATAGGAATGCAAAATTTTCATTAGTATAAGGTTTATAAAGAAAGATAGGCAACAAAAAACACTCCATTTTGTTCACAAAACAAAACCATTAGTTTCTAATGGGCTTTACAAAACTGGAAGTTCTCTTGAAAGGACAATTTTGTAGCCACAATGAAAAATTTGCAACTTCCATGGCGATTCTATGATCATCACTTGCTTGAAACCAACAATTTCGTCCATGTATGAAAAATCTTGAATTTGAAACAAAAATTCTGAGTTTTCCCATTTCAATTCTGCTCCTGGGTCTTTCTAGTGCATGAGGGGTTCTCCCAACATCTATATGAAGGAATGAGAAGGTTGACTTGCACCATCAAAGGCTTCTATGAGTGTTGTTGGTGATCAAAATTAGGAAAACTCGGCTATAGAAGTTATTTGGAACTTGACGAGCAATTGGAATAGCTATAAGTCATATCTACTCCCTATACTTATTCTTGATGATCAATAAATATAGTAGAAGTGCAATTGCCACTACCAAGCTGATTTTAACCCTTTGGGGGTTTTCCATAATAAAAATTAAGTTGACCTCTCTTTACTTTTTGCATTTATTTTCACTAATTTACTTTATTTTGGTTTATTGTGTCTTACGTATTATTATTTGCTTCTAGGGGTTTTTCTTCCTATAGCTTTCTATTGTTAACTGTAATATACTCTAGCCCCATTGACCTACTTTGGGTCATCTATGGACATATAGTTGGCAAACTAGCAGAAAACTCGCGAGTTTTTTTTAAAAACGAGTTTTTTTGAGTTTAACTCGCGAGGACGAGTTTTTCCGAGTTTTTCAAAAAACTGGCGAGTTTTTGCCGAGTTTTTCGAAAAAACTCAGTTTTTTTCGAGTTTTTTTGAGTTTTTGGCGAGTTTTAAAAAACTCTCCAATTTTTGGCTTGGCGAGTTTTTCTTTGGGGCGAGTCTTCCAACTATGGACATTACTATAATTTGGTCATCTATGGACATTAATATAATTTCTTTATTTCCTTGTTTCTAATTTTGATTCATTATTCTAAGATTGTCAATTGTTCAAGTAAAAAGGATAGTAGCTTAATTTTATATTCTAGTAATTTCTACAAGTTGAATTTGAGAAACTACGGATCAATTAGGATTAGAAATCCCCATATAATGGCAAGATAATTTAACAGATTTATAAATTTAACCCAAATATTACAAATGCAGACTTGAAATATCCTATTTAACCATAATAATAATATGGCTCTCTCTAGCTACATGCATATGATAGTTTAGAAGAGGCTAGTCAAATGTTACTGAAAATAAATCAAAAATCATATTGAGATATCAATGATTGGAGCACAATCATAAGGAGAATTGTATCTTTACTTGGTAAGATGATTTCAAAACTATTATTTGGCCCCAAAGCATAAATGCAAATAAAATCTCATATAATAAAGCCATTGAAATAAGTAAGCAACAAAATTGAAACCATAATTAATACAAACCATTAAATTTGATTGTTGGGTCTATGAAGCAACAATCTTCTGCATAAATTGATGTCGTAAATTCTCCTGCAATTATGAAATATTTCATTAGAATTCTATGTCAATCTGATCAAGTTAGTATTAAGGCCAGGTTAATTATAACATCTTCTTGAAAAATTACTATCATATCTTATTTAAGTGTGATAAGAAAAAATAGATTTACAATTACCATCTACAGGTAACATCTTTGCAAAAACAGGTTTAATGCAATAGACCATTAAAACAAAACATAGAAGCATTCATCAGTAATGATGAGACACCATACAAGCAATACAAGCTTTCATAAATTAAGAAATTAGTGTCCCTATAAAGACCAATAAGATTCAATATAGTTATAAAGTTAAGGTTCTAGAATAAATTTGATATTATCTTTTTAACATGTTTTGAATGGAAGAAACTTTCTTTTAAGGTTGCATGCTGCCCCATATGCACTAATTAAAGTTCCCACGGTACTATACCACATCTCATGTGACTCATATATATTTCTTATCCAACTGGCCTTACATAGAAAGAAAGAAAGAAAGAAATTATATTTATGTCTATAGATGATGAAAAGTAGTCCGCAATACTATACCACATCTCAAGTGCTCAATATGACTTGAAAGTACATTCAATTGCAAAAGAGAAGTGCAGGATAGAAAGCCCCTGGGTTTTATAAAGTAATTCAAAATAATGCACCAAAAATATATACCAAGAGGGGTAAATCTAAAGTTGTTAAACTTGAACAATTAAAGCCAAGTAAAAGTACATACAACCTTACAACAGAGATATTCCTTATTGTAAAATGGAGTTGATGATGTAATAGAGAGAAAAGAGCCATGCAATATTGCATGTCTATAGCAAGGCATTGCTTGAACAACTAACATCATCGCCTTTATCACCTAGCAAGGGCCAATGGAAAATATGATAATATTCATTGGGAAATGCCAATGGAAAGGCCATACTAGGCAATCCTATGAGGAAGTCAAGTGCTCAGCCTTAAAACTCTACTCACATCCATAGTTGATGAACCTTTAGTGGCAATAAAAATTAGCAATGTGCACCTCCCTCTATGATTGGGGTTGGTGAAGGATCTCAACATCAAAATGAAGTGTATCTACTCCACCTAGAATGAGACTAATAAACATGTAGTGAGTAGCATCATCTCGCCAAATTTTTTGTATCTTCTCCCGTGAAAAACAAAAAAAATAAGAATAGAAGATTAGAACATTGGAAGACAAATAAAGATTTAGTTGCCAAATACTAATCTGGTATGATATTCATTAGCATGGTGTAGTCGGCAATATAGAAATAAATAATAGTGTTAATATGTAATTAAGTCCCCAACCGTTGGTTAGTTGTAGTTGGTAGTTGTCGACAGTTGGTGTCCTCAACCAACATCGGCTAGCTATATATTGTATGTTTGCATTTCTAGTCGGGGAGCCCACACATTTTGTATTCTATACTTATTGCCTATCCAATGAATGAAGAATATAATGCATATATTCTATGCATTGTTTGACTAATTGATATATTTTATTATTGCTGTTATATATTCTCGTTTACTCTATATTAATTGGTCAAGTAGCATTAAGGAGTAAACATTTGGCATTGTTCCCAATATGAACCTTGGTGATACACAACACAAACGGAAATCATGGCGATGTAATGGAAAAGCCAGCTGAAGAATTTGTGAAAGCAAACAAAAAAGGGAAGACACGTTGATAGAAGACTTGATAAACCTGTAGGACATTTCGCTAAAGGAACACTTATGGAGGGAAGCTCTCAGGAGAGAGGTCCCTCAGGGCACCTTCTGGGACAATCTAACTGTCAACCCAGAGGTTGATAGTCTTCTCAACAAACTGCCGAGATTGATTGCACATCACTACATCATACTGCAAGATTTTTGGGTTGAGAAAGATGAGGAACAACAAAGGTGAAGAATGATGGAGCTGAAGGCTAAGAAGGAGAGTACAAGGGAAAGCAAGGAATAGTGATGCACCGACTGCAAAGGAGGTCATACAAAAACAAACTGTCCGAAGAAGCTATTTTGCGACATCTGCTAAGTAATGGGACATTCCATCAAGGAAAGCCCGTACAATTTAAAAACAAGAAGCATACAAGTGATCTTCACTCAAGGGGAACAATCAATCCCTCTAACCACAGCACCAAAAACACAAAATACTAATACCAATGCATCTCCTAGTGGGTACCAGAACAAATGAGGGAATAACAATTGGTTCAATAACAATGGACCAAGGAGTAGAATCCAATATGATGCAAAGGGGCAACCGATGATCCAATACAAAAAATGTAATGAATGGGGTCACTTTGCCAAAGAATGCCAAAGTAACCAAGACAAAACAGGGATGTTGTATAAGTGGTGTAGACTGGGTGACCATGAGGACACCGACTATCCAAAACAAAAAAGGCATCAACATGTTGGACGTGGAGGAATGAGACGAGGAAATGTTGTCAATTACTACAACACAAAAAGAAAAAAGCAATATACCAAGATCCTCGTATGGAAAAGGAATGAATGAGAGAAGCCAAAGCCAAAGTAGAATAGGCAATGTCAAAAGAACGAAGAACCTCCCATGCAACTGCAAGTACCTTATTGAGGTCAGAGTTTGAAAAGAACATTATGGCAAATGCTATAGACGACCGTACCAATTAAAGTGATAGACCTTCTCCAAACAATGCCACAACTAGGAGTGGTGATAACAAACATAGTCGAAGACGAGAAAACTTAGCAACAAGAAGGCCAAAGAAAAGGAATGGTAGTGGAGCCACCACCTCAAGGTGAACAAGTCATCGACCCAATATTGTTGACGGTGAACATAGAGAAGAGACTAGTTGTCGTACAAATGGAGATCGAGGAAAAGATTCTAACAAACACGATTGTCAACGTTGGTGAGTCTAAGGTTGATTAAAATAATATTTGAATTTTTCCATCACTTAAGTTATTTTTATAAATTCGCTTTATAACTTATGAGGGTCTTGGGGTCATCAAAAAGTACCTTGTCTGTAATGTCCCCTTCTCAAACCTGATCGTTCATGTGACCGTTGGCCTTTTTTCTGGAAACCCGAAGGCTAGTCGGAAGGTAAAATTAGGGTTTCCTATTTTTGAGGAGGTCATTGCTCAGAGATGGTGGATTCAATGGCGGATTCCTTCTGGGTTTTCAGAGGGCTTCGCAGTGGTATGTTCATCTCGGCATTCAGAGCACTTCTTGGAATTTACTATTTTTAGTAAATTCTATTTTTGGCAGCTTTCCAGATGAGTTCAGCTCGGTTGACTTCCTGCTTCAGTTTGGTCAGATGTTTGGCTCAGTATTGGCTTCAGGGCACCTTCGGAGGGATAAGCTAAGTCATTTAATTAAAAAGTCACGTTTAAATATTATATTTTAACGTTGACCATGGGCCTAGATTAATGACTTAAAGATGTTTTTTAAAAGGGGTCTTTGAGGGTGGCGCCCTCATTAAAAGATTAATTTAATTATTGCCAAAGTCAAACAAGCTTATGTTGGGCGCATTTTTCAAGCATGGCATTTAATTAAAATATCATTCATTAAACCTTGAAGGAGAAAGTACGCCATCTTGAGGAGATTAGGGTTTTGGCTCGAAAGTGACTTTAGGGTTACGAGAAGTCAAATGGAAATTTATAAAAGGAGTTGAGCATCATTTGAGCATCTTTGGACAACTATACTGTTATGCTGCCGGATTGGCTCTGGGACTGCTTCGAGGAATGAAGGCCTCCTAGCTTGGGCATCACTTCGTGTTTGGAAGACAACATCTAGTGGTGAATCATTGTACTGTGAGTTGCATTTAGTTTGTGTTTGTTCTCAGCTCATTGCATAGTTAGAGTCGAATTGGCATTTTGTAGTTTTCAGCTTTTTGCATTGTTTCTAGACAGCAGATTTCATGTTCTACTCATATCTCAAAAAAGACAAAAAAGATAGTTCTGGGTATTGCATTTATATCATTGTTTAGGAGAGACGATTCTTTGTCTCAAATCTCAGATTTTATTGTGGTGTATTTAATTTTTAAAGCCAAGTCGAATTCTTCAGCTGGGCCGTACCTTTTCTTGCATTGGGATTTGTGCATTTAATTGTTAGTTGCATATTGAGGCTGTGTTAAGTTCCTAGCTTGATCGCCATCATCATAATAGTCTTATGCATCAGTTTTTAAGCATTGTGAGTGAGTTATAAGTGAGAGTCAAGCATTTGAATCATTTCTGAGGGTGCTGGTTTTAATTACAAAAATACAGATTTGAGAAAAAACAGAAAAACAGAAATATTAATTCCTATCTTGGTGATGATTTGATGTGGCTTCTTGAATTAAGCCAAGAGAGATCTTATTGTATTGTATTGATTAATATTTCCAGCTCTAACCTCTTGACAGGCGTCTGATATTAAATTGTAAACTGACCAGTAGTACTGGCAGTTATTCTTAAGCTTGTTAATTTGAATTTGTAATGGTCAATTTCCTTTAAAGTTTGTAATAGATAGATCTCCGCCCTATGGTAGCTACTTTCCCATCTTGGGTCAGCAAGCACATTCTGGGTGTCGAGCATTTTCCAGTTTCAGCATTTATTTCAAGCATTAAATTCTGTAATCACTACGTCATATGGTCGCCCCTCACTCCGCATTGGATTGGGTAGCACATACTTGACGTTGAGTTCTTTTCTGTATTTAGAGTAGAAGATCCTCTGACCAATGCTCGCCATCATCGGCGCCATTCTGGTTAGAGTTGCTTTCTTGCACGTTTTGGTTTATCCATCTAACCTTAACGGGTGCACTTGCTTGTAATGTTGTAATTTGAAATTGTGAAAAATCGAAAAAATTGGCTCGGAATATTTCATTGTCATGCCTAGTTGATTAAGGTTGTTTTTAAAAAAAAAGCCAAATATTAAGCCTCAAAATGTGGACACCGCCCTAGGGAGATATAAGGATTTTTAAATCAAATAAAAATCTCATGAGGGGGGGCATGGGAGTCTTGGAGAGAAAAAAAACATTTCAAATTAAGTTGCCCTAATTTTCCCTCACATTTCCATAAAACAACATTTTGGCTCTCATTTGTGCATCTATCATTTGGCAACATAACAGGATGTTGTTGGAATGCTTCCAGGGTTCAATTGTTGCGAGTTGAGGAAGAAAACCCTCACCGTTAGTCGGTTTCGGTGGTGAAAGATCCACCCTAACCGGATAGGGGTGATTCTACTTAAGGGATCACATTGGGTGCTAACAAAGTTCTGATTTCAGTCATTTTGGAGGTGGAATGACGAAGATCTTTTTGGTTTTTTTGATGTGGGTTTGAAGGTTTTGGCATGCTTGAGCCTTGGCTTCATTTTGGAGGTGTTTGGAGGTGTTTAGGAGCAATTTTTGGGGTCTGAATTGCATTTCCAGAATTCTGAAAACTCTCTTTTTGACAGTGACTAGAGGTGAAAATCCATTCGTAACTTCGTGCATGCTTGGCCAATCATTCTGGGTATTGATTCATTGGATTTATCTTGTTTGGGCACCCATTTCAAGCATTGGTTCGAATTTATTGTTAAAGTCTTGATTTTTGGAAGCTGGCCACCCCTCCTAGGAGCCATACATTTCCTGGGTTAGCATTTTCAGACCATTCTCAGTCGGACAGCAACTTTCTGGGTCTGCTACAGCGAATTCATGGTGTCTTTTCATATGTATTTGTTGGCCCGAATGAAGGAGAGTGTTGTGGATTGATAGTTTAATCATTTGGTGACTCTCACAAGGAGTTGTGTGTAATTTGCTGCCCATGAGAGACTGTTATCAGATCTGATTACCATTATTACCAGGTCTGAAACATCTTGCATTGAGTCTGATTTTATTTGTAATCATTTGCCAATATGTTATGTTATAATACAATGTGAAAAGCAATGTTATTTCTTGGTATTTTTCTTTCTATGCAATATTTCCAATGTATGCAATGCATCAATGAGAACATGTGAAACAATGACAAACCAAAAACAGTATCAAAAAAAAAAAAAATCAGGGGTGGTTATTACAGCCACTGACATTCCAATTGGTGGGCACCAACCAGCATGGCATCAAGCCATTGGGAATGCTGATGGCACATAAAGTGACACTTGGGACCCAACCGTTATTGAATTTCACAATCATCCCATTGGAGAATCCACGTTGCATTACTCAGAAGAGGATGGCTGATTGCAGCCAAGGGAGACTGCAACTAGAAATGAAATGCACTCTCCATAGAAAAAAACAGGAGAAAGCACGTGATCAACTTGAGAAATCAAGTAGTAAGCAAAGAATTGGCATCGCCCGACTCCAAGTCCGAAGGAGGATCAGGAATAGATGAAGAAAGGAGATTCATGGAACCAAATGACGAAGGCATCTTGGACCTCCAACATTGCTCAAAGGACGAAACAAGTTCATTCAATTGACTCTTCCACCGGCAAATGGAGGACAACAAAATGTTCCAGCGGGACTGCAATATGCTGCAAGTTGAGGAGATTGAAGGAGAAGAAGAGGACAAAGCCTCACCAAGTTGGTCATTTCCTCCAGAGTACAAAGAATACAAGAAGAGAGTGGCCAAGGTGGATGACACACCAGCGCATAATTTTGAATAAGACAAGGCAACCAAGTATGAAAAACCAAGACTAAAGAAAGTAAACTTAGGAGAGGAGGATAGCCCCCAAATGCTTCTAGTTGGAGATGATTGGAATCTAGTACTAAAGCCAACAACATTCAATATCTTCATAGAATACAAGGATGCCTTTGCATGGACGTACAAAGACTTGAAAGGTGTACCTATAGAACTATGCGTGCATAGAATTCCTTTGGTACCAAGAGCATAGCCCATATGGAAGAGGCCCTATCGAATGAATAAAAACTATGCTGCAAAGGTGCAAGAGGAAATCAAAAAAATGTTGGAAGCAAGAAAAATCTTCAAGGTCGAAGCTAGCAATTGGGTTTCACCAATTTTCATATCACTAAAGAAAGAATCCAAATAAATTTGGATATGTGTGGATTTCTGAAGCCTAAATGCAATAACTATATAGGATCCCTTCCCGATTCCATTCATAGATTCAATATTGGAAGAAATGGCTGGCCATGAAATCTATTCATTCATGGATGGATTTTGGGGCTATAATCAGATAAGCTGAGTCGAGGAGGATAAATTGAAGACAACATTCGTGGTTGTAGATGAAGTGTATGCATACAATCGGATGTCATTCGGTCTATGCAGTGCTTCGACAACTTTCCAAAGAATCATTCTGCATATATTTGACAAGATGCCAATGGGGAATTTTAAGGCATTTTTGGATGACTAGTTGATCATCTACAGTGACAAGGACACACATCTAAAGGCTTTCTGAGAATGTATGGAATAGTGAAGAGCCACACAATTGGAGTTAAATCCAAAGAAGTATTGGTTCATGGTGCCTTAGGGGAAATTCCTCAAACACATAGTCTACAAAGCCAGATTGAACACCGAGCCAGACAAAATTCAGGTGATCATACAGATGGAACCACCTCAAAACCTCACTAGAGTAAAGTCATTCTTGTGTCATGTCGAGTACTACAAAAGGTTTATCAAAAAAAAATTCTCAGATATCCTACCCATTGGACGTGCTTACAAGGAAAGGTCAACCATTTATGTGGATAGAAGACTAGGAGAAGGCCTTCAATGAACTAAAGGTACAATTGATAAGCTCTCCAATCCTTGCATATCTGGACTGGAGTAAAGAATTTATCGTCCACATCGATGCATCAAACTACGTGATTGGAGCAACACTGGCACGAGCAGGACCACAAGGATTAGACCACCCAGTATTCTTCACTAGTCGGCTACTGTCAAAAGCAGAAAAGAATTATAATACGACGGAGAGGGAAGCACTCAGAATGGTGTATGTCGTATAGAAGTTCAAACATTACTTACTGGATAGACTCGTCACATTCTATGTCAACCACCAAGCCCTTATGTACCTAGCGAACAAACCAATAATTCAAGGGAGAGTGAGCAGATGGCTCTTGCTACTACAAGAGTTCACATTTACAATTATTGTTAGGTCGAGGAAGAGCCATGTTATCGCCGATTAGTTGTCAAGGATCAAGTCAAGCGAACATCCAGAGGGAGTAAATGAAGATTTTCCAGATGCACACTTGTTTCAAATTGCATCACTACCCCCATGGTACGAAAACATTGGAGAATACCTATCTACTTCCACCTTTCCAAAGGAGATGCCACCGAGAGAGCGAAGGAAACTGGTATTGAAGAGTAAAGCATTCCATCTCGTCAATGGACTACTATATAAGATGGGGTTAGACTAGGTACTACGGTGATGCATCATGGAAGAGGAAATTCCAGGAGTACTTAAGGAAGCACACGAAGGATTGGTTGGAGGATACATGGGGCCAGATGCTACAACTCGTAAAATCCTATTGGCAGGTTTATGGTTGCTGACGTTGCACACCGATGCCAGAGAGTGGGTGGTAGGATGTGACACTTGCCAGAGAGTTGGCAAACTGCTGAAAAGAGATTACATGCCACTTTTCCCATCTCAAACTTAGTAACTTTTCGAGCAGTGGGGATTGGACTTCATCGGTTTATTGAAAGCCATCCAACTACATTAGTACAAGTACATAGTTGTTGCCACAAGTACCTAACCAAAGGGGCGGAGGCTTGAGCGCTGCCAAATAACATAGTAGTGAGTACGACAAGATTCATATATGAGCAAATTGTTACAAGGTATGGCATCCAAATATAGATCACTAGCAACAGGGGAGGACACTTCATCAACCATGTCAATCGCCTGATGATGATGGAGTTCCCAATTTTTCAAAACTTATCAAGCTCGTACTACTCGAGAGTGAACAAACAAGTAAAATCCACAAATAAGGTGCTCGTCTTGGTCATTCACAAGTCATGTGGCATCAAAGAAGTTGACTGGGAAGAGAAGTTGCCAACTGTACTATGGGTTTACGGTACGATATATAAGGTGACGACAGGCCATATGCCATTCTAATTGATGTACGGTCAAGAAGTTGTAGTTCCCACTGAGTATATGGTGCCAAGTCTAAGGATTGTCGTCGAGAACCAATAAGGTAACACAGAGAACTTGAAGGAACGACTATTCCAATTAAACAAATTGGACGAATGGAGAATACTCGCCCATGGGCAACAAAGGCAATGCAGAAGAGAAGGAAATACTGGCATGACAAACACCTCCAATGAGCAAACTTCTAGCCAGGATAGTTAGTTGGTTCTAAAATATAATGGTTGTAATGAATTGAAACTTGGTAAATTCAAAGTGAGATGGCTCGATCCCTTTAAAATCTGCGAAATCTCAGATAATGGAGCTATCAAACTAGAGACTTTGTACGGCAAAATATTGAAAGATAGTATCAACAAATCCAAATTGAAGCCATATAAAGAGAGAGCAATCACAATCAACATGGTGGATTGGATGGTAGAAAGGAAACCTACCATGGAAATACCAAAAAGACTAGAAAGACCTGCAGTCATAAAGATGATACCAATGCTGCAAAGACCTGAAGGGGTGGCAGTGCCAAGGATTCTTCGACACTTAACAACCACATTATTTGGACCACCTACATAATGGATAAAGTTACAAGGTGGCAAATAGCATTTGAAAGAGACATATTTAGGACTAAGAAGTGGGTACATCACCTATGAGCTAGATGAAGACTAGAAGGAGAGGAAGACAGCCAAAGAATGGCATACAGGAGAGCACTCGAAAGATTGAGAAGAAGGCCCTAACCTACGACCAGTGTTCATGGTTGAGCATTACTTCGTAGCAAAACTGGACAAATACAACGAAGATATAATTGTAATGTCCTTGACCATTCGACTTAGCCTTGGCCAACTTGCTCAAGAACAAAAGTGTTTTCTTTCACTATTATTTAAAAATAAATAATAATAAATCAATTGAGATTTTTTCGGCCAACTCAATTAAGTGGCACCAAAATAAATATTTAAATTAATTGTAATTTTTGGCAGACTCTCCTATGTTGGCGTTTAGAGTAAGTATATATTGGAGTTGATTCTCATTCCAGGATCATCACGGATTCGAGCTTTTGAGCGAAGTACGCTGTGGCAAGGACGTAGTCTCTTGTGCGGGACTTCAAGGTGAGGACATAGTCTCTCCCCCTACTATCCGTGTTTGTCTTCTTTCATTTCACACTCCTCTTTGAATTTGGCCTGGTTTGTGGTTTACAAGAGATTTAGAGATCATTGGTGGTGGTCAACGATTTACGTTCTGGCCGAACCTCCGGCTTTGGCCGTCGTATTCCGACAAATCAAGTGGACACAATTTGGGAAGCGATCAGAATAACTACACAGACTTATCACCTAGCGTGCAACACCTAGTTTGATTGATCGAACACATTAAATTCAGAGACTTAGCGCGTTTTGCCTATAGGCGGATTCGGAAGATTCATTGCTCCATAATTCACGACAGCAAAGAGATCATTATTCGCGTTTGGAGACCAGGCGACTCCCCCGTCAAGATATGATCTGGGATACTGCTAGGACGAGCATATCGTTCATCGGGATTGAAGTTTACAATTGCCAGTGACTCACATACTCTTCTAAATATAATGTGTGGACCTAGTCGAGCCTGGGGAATCATTTTAAGTATGATACATTAATCTCCAACGATCTCATATTTCACTGTGTATGATTTGCTTGTGGAACTATCTGAATATTATATCAATTTTATGATCTAAACATAATATTATAGTCGATGTTTTATATTTGATCTACTCTATATTTTATAATCTTTGCTTGGGTGCCTACTGTTATATTCAATTATTGAATTTTTTTGTGAGGATTAGTTCGAGCTTTTTTCAATGGTATCAGAGCGCTGGATTCTGCCAGCCTATGGGTAACTGTTGATTGATGCAACTGAGTCAACAAGATATGAGAGCCATTGAGAGAGAAAGGAGAAAACTTGAAGCTTCTAACCAGGACAACAACAAGGGAATAAGAGGCAGGGGTAAGGAAAAGATGGAGGATCAAAATAATAAGCTCAAAGCTTTTATGGAGAAACAGGATCAGACAAATCAAACGCTGCTGCAATTGTTACAGTCCCTTACTGCTGCAATGAACAACAACAAATCAGGATCCAACAATGATGAAAAAAGCCATATGGAACGCTCAGGAGGAGAATAGAGCAAGACCTCAAAGGGATCCACTCTCAGACCCTCTCAGCCCAAGTTCTTACCTAGGTCAGAGGCATCTCATGAAGAAAAAGATCAACTTAGTTTCAGCAGCATTGTATAGGACTACATGAAACTGGATTTTGAAGCCCAAGCAACAATTCCCTTTGATCAGTTCCACATTGCTAGAAGGGGATTTGGAAGTGATGGGAGACCCCGTATACAACGAACAAATAAAGATCTCCAACACAAAGTCAGCAAGCTTTCACTCCCCACTTTTGTTGGTTCAGGAATCTCAGCCCCATGACCAAAGAGGAAGCTATCAAATTTTCCATCTTGCACTTGGAAGGGTTGGCGTATGAATGGTGGCACCATGGTATTGTAACTCAAGGGTTTGGACTTGTGACTTCATATGAGGACTTCACGCAAAAGTCGATGGAGAGGTTTGATAAGAAAGATCCCGAGGTGTACTTCCAGAAATTGACAAGGCTGAAGCAAATGGGCACTAATTCCAAAGGATTGTTGTGATGGTACCGGATGTTTTAGATAAGAGGCTCATGTTTTTCTTCATTGAAGGGCTATCAAATTCTTTTTGTGGTCTGGTGAGGGCTTTGGAGCCAGAAACACTAGAGGAAGCTATTTGTAGGGCCTTGAGTCTAGAAGATTCCACCAAGAAGAGAAAACCTATTGCCAAGAACACACCCACAGGGCAGCCAAGAAAGCCTTTCTCTAAAGCGAATCCTCCACCTAAGAGCTTTCCTCCAGGGTCAAATTGATCAGAAATGTCAAGAAATGAACTTTGTAAAGGGTTTGTGTTACCATTGCAAAGAAAAATGGAATGACCATCACAGATGTAGAGGGAGAGGTCAAGTTTACTACATTGAGGTGGTTTCCGATGATGAAGCAAAAACCGAAGGGGGCAATGAGTAAGTCGCTAATGAGGAGGGACAAGAGGCCATTATAGAAGGAGATGCCATAGGAGGTACTCTTGCAGCACTTTCAGGGGCACCACGATATCATTCTCTGTGTGTTCGAGGAGTTCTCCAAAGAAAAAAAGTGACAGTATTGATTGATAGTGGAGCCACTCATAACTTCATCGACAAGAAGACAATAGCCAAGTTACGCTTAGGGGCAGAAGACTTTGAAGGGTTTGATGTTGCAGCCGCAAGAGGAAATATCCTTTCTTGCACTAGTTGGATTCAGCAAATGGAGCTAACCCTAGGACACAAGATGAGAGATGATTTCTATGTGGTGGACATCGGTGACACAGACATAATCTTGGGAGTGCAATGGCTTCATTCATAGGGAGAATACACCACCAACTACCAAACTATGGAACTGAAATTTAAACAGGATGGCAAAGAGGTTGTCCTCAAAGGCCTCTCCTGGAATGGTCCTATGGTGGTTTCAGCTAAGAGGATGGAGTGATCTTTTCGTAGAGATGAAGTAGCATGGGCAGCAGAATGCTTAATCACAAATACTAGTCCACCGAAGGAAGGAAGAACCTACCCAATTGACATTTAGGCTATTCTAAACAAGAAGTGCAAGGTGTTTCAAGAAATTCCACTGGGATTGCCACCTGATAGGGGGTTTCAGCATGTGATAGAGCTTGAGGAAGGAGCTAAACCAGTTATCACCACTCCATATCGACATCCTAGAATGTATAAGGAAGAAATTGAGAAGGCTATCCAAGAGCTGTTGGAAATGGAACACATTCGTCCAAGTTCAAGTCCTTTTGCCTCTTTTGTGGTGCTGGTAAAAAAGAAGGATGGGACACTCAGGATGTGCATCGATTAGAGAGCACTCAACAAGAAGACAATCAAGAACCGCTATCCCATTCCTAGGATCGATGAGTTGATCAATGAGCTTCATGGTGCAGTATACTTCTCCAAGATCGATTTATGCTCGGGGTATCATCATATTAGTAATTAGAGTGAGGAATGAGGATGTGCATAAGACAGCCTTCAGGTTCATTATGGGCATTATGAGTTCTTGGTGATGCCATTTGGGCTAACCAATGCCCCCGCTACATTCCAGTCATGTATGAATCAGGTATTCATTCTCCAGTTGAGAAAATTCGTTTTGGTTTTCTTTGATGACATCTTGATTTATAGTAAAACATGGGAGGATCATTGGAAGCATATAGAGGAGGTGCTTGACATACTTGAGAGGCATTCATTTTATGTTAAGATGTCAAAATTTGAGTTTGGAATGTCTAAGATTCTGTACTTGGGCCATAAGATCAGTGCTCAAGGGGTTAGTGTTGATGAGGAGAAGATCAAGGCTATTCAAGATTGGCCTAGATGTAATGTCCCCATTTTAGCCATATGCTCTTATGTGTCTGATAGCCTATTTCCGAAAGCTTGTAGGCCAGTCAGGAGCTGAAATTTGGGTTTCCACTTTCAGAGGAGGTTTTGAGGGCTTGCATGCGAGATTTCCTGATGCATGTCTGGTGGAGCTTTCTGGGTTTTTGGAGAGCTTCGGGATGAGGTAACATGCATGACAATATATTGAGTTGCATTTTTGGTCGATTCCTTGGCAGTTTCGGAGGCTTGCATGTTGATGTTTTGCAGATTGGATTCTGGATTCCTTTTGGGTTTTCAAAAAGCTTCACGGTGATGTGGCATGCAACTGAGACAGAGGACTTTTCCTAAACTTACTATTTTTCATAAGTTGCGATGGCTACTCAAAATGTGGAGAAAATGAGTTTGGAGCAACTTACTATTTTTAGTAAGTACTATTCTTGGCAGTGCTATTTTTAGCAGTAGTTCAGCAGTTTAGTGCAATGGTTGTTTCTGGCAGGGTAGTTTTGGCAATTTGCTCTCCAACAATCTTGGAACCTAATTTGGCAGGTTTGGTGACTTAAGTGATTTTATATTCTGATGAAAAATATTTCCTATGTTAAAATGGACGACTTTATAGGGGGAGAAATATTTAAGTTGCAAATAATGTTTTAATAAAGTGAAATATTGCTAAGGCTTGCAAGACGCCTAGCTTAATGAAATAATATCTTAAGTGAAAAATATTTCAAATGCTGAAGTGGACGACTTCTTGAGGAGGTAATATTTAAGTCAATCACAATGTATTTTCCACTTAATATTTTCGACGCCTAACTTTGAAGACTATTTCAAATTATAATAAAGATTATTTGTCTTCATGTGTTGGACGACTTGGAAGGAGGTGAAATGAAATGCAATTTGGAGATTATTTAAAAAGTGAAAGTGAATTTGAGCTTAGCATCCAACTTGGAGGGAGTTTGAAATTTGAATTTGGGAACTAATGACTATAAATAAGAGTGTTGGGCTCTTTGTTTATAATCCATGAAGAAATTATACTGATATGCTGCCGAAATGGTGAGTGGTTTGCTTCGAAGAATGCATACCTCTTAGCTTGGACTTGGTTTTTTGCTTGAAAGATAGCAACTAGCTAAGTTAGAGATTGTTCTTTATACTGAAGATCAGATTGAGCTTATTGGAATGGAGTCTTTTGAAGTTTTCTGATGTCTTTTGGTGTGTTTTGTCAATTTACAGTTTGCTGGTTTGGGTGTGGCTGAAGTAGCCTTTTACTCATAGCTCTCTTGGCGAATTTTGTTTGGTTCTGGGTAGTTGATATATCTCTTCCTTGGCTCTGGGCACCCCTTTGTGCAAGTTTTGGGAATTTATTGTTGAGTCTTTGATTTTATCTTGCAGGTCGACCCTCTTTAGGTTGTTTCTCACTCCTATCTTGGTCGCCATCTCTCTAGGGGTCATATGCATTTCGTTTCATGTCATTTGAAGTAGTTTTGAGTGAGTTGTGAGCATTTTAGTGAGTTTATTAGTTGTTGGTCTATAGTTTTCAGTTTGCTGGTCTAATATTTCAGTTTGTGGAAGTTGGAGTTTTTGGGGTGTGTTTACATATTTAGTGAGTCTTTGAAGGTTGGAGATCAAATAATAATATTGTTGTTTCTTGGATAGCTTAACCATTGGCTTTTTCAAGGATTGATTATAATTGTAAAGTTGTTTCAGTAGTACTGATCAGCTCATATTTACATTCTGCTAATTTCTATTGTATTCCCACTTTTAGTGGAAGAGGTTGGCCACGCTGCCTTGTTTACTTTGTTTGAGCATTATCATTCCCACCATTGGTGGAAGAGACAGGCCTCGCCGTCTTGCATATTGTACTGGGGTTGGCTTGCTGCCCTTCTTTATTTTCAGTATTCATATTGTTGATCAGTTGAGCCATCCATTTACTTTCTATACTTGCATTCATATTGCTGATTGGTTGTGCCGTCAAATCACTCCCGCTGAAACATGCAGTCAAGTTGCATAAATTTTACTTTCCAACATTGTACTTCATTCAATTTGGAGACTAACGATCCTCAGCACCATATGCTCACACCTTGGCCAACATTGAGATCCTCGTGTACATTCTTGGTGTAGGCTTACTTTCCAGTGTTGGTTTATGGTTTTGGCTAACGCTGACGAGTGCCTTGTTGAAGTATTGTTGCAAATAATTGGAAAAATTATAAGGGGGTTATTTCAGTGGTATCAGAGCCAAGATCTTGCCATCCTATGAAAAACAAAGCTCCATTGTCAGATGGCTACAGATAAGTCTATATCTGAGTTGTTACAGGAGCTATCCATGCTGATGAGATATCCTGACATTAAAGGGGTATACTCGAGAATATTTGCAAAATCTAAAGGGTTGAATGGAAAAGCAGAACATTCTATTGATGAAGGGAAAGACAAAGAAGCAAAAGCGCCTATTTGTGGTACAGCCCACGAGTAAGCAAGTTGAAGAGAAAAATCAGTCAACTAGTATTGAAGAAGGCACAAGCAAGGTGCTCATGTCACCTCAAAATGATTGTGAGATTGATGAAGATACCTTGACAATTGAAGAGTGTTTGGCAGAACTTCAAAATACTCCCTTAGACTTCATGTGATAGGAAGTGATAAAGATCAGTTTAGTGAAAGGAACATTACAGCAATCTTGAGTCCTAATGAAGATTTATCCAATGAAGGTCTTGAGACTAAGGGCTTCACAGAAGATGTTGGAAGTACTATTGTGTGGGATGAGTTCATTGAAGAAGAGCTCAATGGAGAAAATACTAGTGATGTCTTTGAACTAGCTTATGATTATTATTATGGTGATATTGTTGGTGGTGATTTTGATGTGTTTATACCTCTTCTTGTTGAAGATTTGGTGAAGGATTATTCCCCTCTTGCTGCTGTTCAAACCTCTCAAGAGTTTTCACAAGACAAATTTATGACAAGTAGCAAAGAAGACCTCTTTGGTATTCATTAGGCTGCTAATGAAGAAATCAGTAACATACCTATTCATGATGGGTTTGTTGAAGATAAAAATGATAAAGTAATCAAAGCAGCCAGCTTTGATGACTCTTATTCCTAGTACAATGATGGTGACATAGGTGGTATTTGGTTTGATCATCAAACTTAGCTCTTGGAGGAAGCTACTAATGAAGATATCAGTTTAAGTGAAAAGGGGAGTGACTCATTCAAAGAGTCAACACTTCAAGAGGAGCATGATAAGCATTTTCCCGTTGATCATCACAATCAACCCATTAGCAATTGGGATCCGGCTGTGTTGGCATCAAGCTATGGCAAAGAACCTGTGTGGGATAAGTTGTTGTTATAGAGCAGCGTTGGGCTGCTACTTCCAGCACATCTCGTCTCCTTGAAGACAATTCAAATGATAGCCTAAACGGCTATTTGAATTGTAATATTACATTTAATGGAGAGGCACGATTTATATGAAATAATATTTAATTATTGTGGAGGCGCGAATTCATGATGAGGCTCAATCTTTATGTGGCCGACATCATATTTTGTGGATGCGATTTCATTAAGAGACATTTAATATTTATTAAGTGAAGTCGACTTCATTTATGAAGAGACGCCATCGTTTGTTAGAGACACGTCTCTTGAATGGAGGCCGACATGAAGAATTGAAGGGATGCGTCTATCCCTTTCACTTGTATATATAATCAATGGACATTTCATTGTACACATCAATTCATATCCATTCATTCAGTTCGTAGTTCATCACAAGTTCAAGTGTGAATTTTGTAGAAGAGCAGATTGTTAATCAGCGAATTGCTTCATCTTGTATTTGTGTTGCATCAGTTTGTGATGCTTATATTTGGCCTTCATATCGGCCTCTTGTAAAGGAGACAAATTGTGTTGACATTCAATATATAAGTGATATATTGTTGCTAGGTTTTTCTCCCTCAAGTGGAGGGTTTTCCCAGGGTATCTGCTGTGTTATTGTGTTGATTTTGAATTAATTTTTTGTGCTTTACATCTGATCATAAATCTAACATGGTATCAAATCGGATTTGAAGAAGATCTTGATCAGATTTAGTCTAGCAGCGATACTCTTTATTCTCTTTCTCATCTTTGATCACATCTATCTCTTCATCAAGATGGTGCACGGACTCAAGATCGAGGACAAACTTGAGGGAGCAACAAATTTCACATCATGGAGATTCAGAATTATGCTCACCTTGGAGGAAAATGAATTGGCTGAGTTTGTGGAGAGCAAAGTCCCCGAACCCACTGATGAGGAAGAGAAGATTCAATGGAAGAAGAAAGATACTAAGGCGAAGAAGATGTTAGTTGATTCCGTGAAGGTCCATATTGTTCCAATCATCTCTAAGTTGAAGACAGCAAGAGAGATGCTTAAGAGTTTGGAGGAGATGTATGAGATCAACAGCACAAGCCGTGCACTTGCATTAAAGCAACAACTTCATCATGTTAAGATGGCGAAAGGAGAATCTGCCATCACCTACTTCATGAAGATTTCCGAATTGAGAGATCAGCTCTCTACTATTGGTCACATTGTTGATGACAAAGACTTGACCATGTTGGCTCTTAATGGTCTTCCTTCATCTTGGGAGTCTTACATTCAAGGAATCAGCACGAGATCGAAACTTCCCAAGTTTGATCGTTTGAGGGCGGATTGTATTCAAGAAGAATCTAGATTGGCTGCAAGAGGTATTGGTCAAAGCTCTACTAATGAAGACATTCATGTTCTTGCCACTCAATCCTCGAAGAAGAAAGGGAAAGATGGAAAGAAAGGATATTTCAAGAGGAATAGAGATAAAGGAGTTGATGGTGCTCCTGCTTTCAAGAAGAAGAGGGACCTCTCTCAAGTCCAATGTTTTAGATGTGACAAGTATGGTCACTATGCAAAGGATTGTCCAACCAGGCCTAAGCAACAGGCTTCCATTGCTAATGTTGATGAGATCTCTCCGCAAAAGGATTCAAGTGAATTTCTATTCTATTCTACCTTGTCAAGCAATGTGCCTACCGACACCAACACTTGGTTGATTGATAGTGGTGCCTCTCGCCACATCACCGGATTTAGGGAGCATCTAACTGATTTGGTGGAGAGAGATTCTAGTGAACAAATCATTATTGGAGATGATGCCAGTTACTCTATGAAAGGAGTTGAGACCTCCTCTCTTCACTTGGATTTCGGCATTTCCTTGCAGTTGAGTGATGTGCTATTTGTTTCGGGCATCAAGCGAAACCTTGTCTCAATTTCAGCCTTGGAGGACAAGGGGTACCAAGTTGCATTTTCAGAAGGCAAAGTTCTTGCATGGATGAAGAACTTTAATATCAACACTGCTCGGGTGATTGGAGTTCGACATGAGAGCCTCTACAGACTATGCACTCGTCCATTTCAGGCTCTATTGCATGATTCTTCAAGTTCATGTGATCTTTGGCATCAAAGATTGGCTCACCTTCACTTTCGAGCACTACCTACCATGGAGAGGATGGTCACGGGCCTTCCGAAACTCAACCAGGAGCATGAAGGTACTTGCAGAGGCTGGGCTTTGGGTAAGAATACAAAAGGTCCATTTCATAGTAGTGAAAGTAGATCCAAATGTATCCTAGATCTTATTCATTCTGATTTATGTGGTCCAATGTTTGTTGCTTCTTCGAGTGGTTTCTTGTATTACATTATTTTTATTGATGACTACTCTAGAAAGACTTGGATTTATTTCTTGAAATCTAAAGAATTTGAGGAGGTATTAGAGAGGTTCAAAAAATTCAAAGCTCAGGTGGAGAATTTGTTCGGTAAGAGGATCAAAGTTTTGAAATCCAATAACGGAGGAGAGTACACTTCCGGCAACTTCCGTAACTTTTGCATTGACGTTGGGATTAAGAGGTAGTTCAGTGTCCCTTATAATCCTCAACAGAACAATGTTGCTGAAAGGAAGAACAGATCTATTGTGGAAGCAGCCAAAGCCATGATTCATGACCAAGATTTGCAAACCTTCCTTTCGGCGGAAGCATCTAGGACAGCAGTCTATGTTCAGAATGGAAGTCCACATCGCAGTCTACAAAATATGACTCCCAAAGAAGCATTCACAGGGGTGAAGCCAGAAGTAAGTCATTTGCGGATCTTTGGTTGTCCTGTATATGTTCATGGGCCTAAAGACAAAAGGAAAAAGTTGGAACCTTCTGGAAAGAAGGGAATATTTGTAGGTTACAGTGAGACATCAAAAGCCTATAGAATCTACATTCCAAGTCAGAAGTTGATTGAGATCAGTAGAGATTTCACATTTGAAGAGGATGTTGCATTCAAAAGATCCAAGGGCACTCACATGGAGATAGATAATGAAGAGTCTCCTCAGGATATGGAAGTTGACCATACTCCTGAGATCCAGAGGGAGGCTCCAGAACCTAAAGAAGATAATGATCCAGTTGAGCCCGTGGAACCTACTGATGGGCCTACAGATATTGTGATTGGAAAAAAAAGACCTCTTTGGGCCAGGAAAACAATGCAGGAGGCAGAAAGGTTTGCAGCCCCAAGAGGAACCTTCAAAGAAAGCAAGAGACCTCATAAATTTTCCAGCTATGTTGCGTTGATGAGTCAGATTATTGAGTCTGAGCCTTCCTGTGTTGAGGAAGCTTCTAGTCAGCAGGTTTGGAGAGATGCTATGGTTGAGGAGTATCAATCCATTCTTAAGAATGATGTTTGGGACATCGTACCTAGACTCGAAGGTAAATTTGTGGTATCTTCTAAATGGCTCTTCAAGACCAAGCATGCGGCTGATGGGAGCATTGAGAAGTACAAGGCAAGGTTCGTGGCTAGAGGATTCTCACAGAAAGAGGGAATTGACTATGAGGAAACCTTTGCTCCAATTGCTCGTTATACTTCTGTCAAGACCATCATTGCTATTGCTACATTTAAAAGGATGGAAGATTCACCAGATGGACGTGAAGACAGCATTTCTGAATGGTGTAATAGAGGAAGAGGTATATATTCAGCAACCTGATGGATTTGAGGTACATGGGAAAGAGTCTCATGTTTGCAGGCTGAAGAAGGCTTTGTATGGCCTTAACCAAGCTCCTCGTGATTGGTACGAAAGAATTGATCGTTACCTATCAAGCTTGGGCTTCTCCAAGAACAATGTTGATTCAAACCTGTACTTCAAGGTAATTGATGGAGAAGCATTAATCTTGGTTTTGTATGTTGATGATTTGATTCTTACTAGAAAAGATCACCTCATTATCAAATGCAAGGAATTGGCTTTTGAATTTGAAATGAAGGATCTTGGTCTCATGCATTACTTCCTTGGCTTAGAAATATGGCAGAAGCCAAATGAGATGATTCTAAGTCAAGGGAAGTACACTATTGATCTTTTGAAGAGATTTGGTATGATGGATTGCAAATCCATGTCTACGCCTATGGAGACCAACTTGCATAAGTTGAAAGATTCTGCAGCTAGTTCAGATCTGGTGGATTCCACGATGTACAAGCAGTTCATTGTATTGTTGATGTATCTAGTCAATACTAGACCAGATATTTGCTATGCAGTGAGTGCACTCAGTCAGTTCATGTGTGAACCAAGGCAAATACATCTAGTTGTAGTGAAGCATATCCTGAGATACTTGCATGGCACAGTTGTATATGGCTTGAGATATTCTTCAGATGTGGATTTGAAGCTGCATGGCTATACTGATTCTGATTGGGCAGGGTGTGTAACTGATCGGAAGAGCACCTCTAGATGTTGCTTCAGTTTGGGGTCTGTGATGATATCCTAGTGTAGCAAGATGCAATCTTCTGTGGCACTGAGTACAGCAGAGGCCGAGTATATTGCAGCTTGTGTGGCAGCTCGAGAAGCAGTGTGGCTTTGGAAGCTCCTTGCAGGATTGTTTGGACAATCAATGGAGCCTACTATCATTCATTGTGATAACCAGAGCTGTGTGAAGCTTTTTGTCAACCCTGTGTTTCATGACATAACTAAACATGTTGAGATAAAATACCACTATATCAGAGATACGGTATTGAGGAAAGCAATTCAATTGAGGTATATCAGCACTGATGAGCAAACGGCAGTCATTCTCACCAAGCCTCTCTCCAGGATAAAGTTTGTGTATTTTCGAGACAAGCTTGGTATGGTGGAGAATCAAGCCCTAGCTAAGAAGGAGTCTCAGTATCAATGATCCTCTTTAATGCATTTCTCTTTGAGAGAGATTTGAGGTGCAAGCCCTTGTTAAGGCATTTCTCTTTGCGAAAGATTTGAGGTGAAAGCCCTTGTTTCCACCCTCTGGGAGAGCCATGGTGGATGTCGTGTGTGACTCCATGACAACATCACGTGAGAGAGTCTGTGATGATTTTTTCTTGTACTTGTGTTTTCACCCTTTGGGAGAGCCATGGTGAATGTCACGATCAGGTGACAACATCACGTTGAGTGATGAGCAAGTGTACATACCATACATGAGTGTAGCCATGATGGTTGATATCACAATGAGGTGATATCTTTCCTTTCCATATATGGGAGTAGCCATTGTGGTTGACATCACGATGAGGTGATAGTCTTATACAACTGGAAGTATCCTCCCTAGCTGACAGGGAGTGTTGTTGTTATAGAGCAGCGTCGAGCTGCTACTTCCAGCGCATCTCGTCTCCTTGAAGACAATTCAAATAATAGCCTAAACGGCTATTTGAATTGTAATATTACATTTAATGGAGAGGCACGATTTATATGAAATAATATTTAATTATTGTGGATGTTGGCGTAACAACTAACACCTCTGGAGTACAAGTTGTTATGAACAGCCTATGCACACTACGCAATGAGTGCTCTTCGAATTATTAAGGGGAAGCTCCCTCGATGTTCTTTGACAAATATGCTTTGTAAAGAAAAATAAGCTAAAACTACTTCCTGTCTTTTTGTTTCAGCTGCTAGAGGCACAAGACTTTCTTGAAAGAACTTTTACGTTGCAGCTGACTTTTCTCTGGTTTTGCAAATCAACTAAACTACAACTTATATCTATCCAATCTCCTCAGGAAAACAGAGCAAGAGGAAACGGAGCAAGGTTTGACTATCTGACGATAAGTGGGTTTAGACTCTCTACTTGAGGGCAAGGTGGCACAACTATCATCTCAATCTAAACCAACTTATTGGGCACAACAGATTTAAGAATTCACTAAGACGATCTTATGGAACCCTGTGTGGCATAACACTCGACCGAAACAGCAAAGTCTTCACGAAACAGCCTTTATCTTTATAATCTCACGAAACCCTATGTGGCATAACCTTTGATTATATCGATAAAGATTCACAAAACAGATTTATCGCTGCAACTTCTCGAAACCCTGTGTGGCATAACGATCGATCACAATGATAAATAAACACAAAACAGCCTTATCACCTCAATCTCTTGGAACCCTATGTGGCATAGCAATTGACTTCAATGATAAAGATGCTTAAACAGATTTATCTAAACTATGGAAGAATTCAACATCACAATCTTTTGGAACCCTATGTGGCATAACAATCAATTGCAATAGTGAAGACACATGAACAAATACGAAAAAGAGCAATATTGAGGGCAAGGTAGGCGCAGCATATATTCCTCTCTCAAGCAAAAGTTATTTACAAATGAGCGTAAGCTCTTATTTATATACATCAAGGTGTAGGGAACCCTAAAATCACCTTGTGTTATCTATAGTTCCTGCAATGCATGCAAGCAATGCGCCCAACCCTAATTAAGCAAACTATACAGTTAACTGGGCAACTACCCTCAGTTTAACTGAAACATCTAATCTAAAAATGGACAATTGTGCGAGCATGCACGTCCTTATTAAAACAAGTTAACTGGAAGACTATCATCAGTTAACGAAAACCCTAAATACAACTCCAAGTGAACAAGGCGATTCTCAGAATAGGTATGCATGTGATGACAACCCCGAGTTAACTGAAAAGGGTAACATCCAGTTTAACTCGTGTGTGTGAAGTCTATTCTGAGAAGTGGGAACTGAAGTTCACTATGTGTGATCTCGAGCAATCAACCCCTCAATGAGATTGTTGACTGTGTCACTGTCCGGAGCGATGAGACTCTGACGAAGGATGCTATGTCGATGCAGCATGTCCTCACCAGCTGTGATCTGAGACTGAAGTTCCCTTCGCTCCTCGTTGCTTCATCGAAAGTGTTGACATGACCTGTAAGCTGAGTAACCTTACAGCCAACTGTCTCCCCAACTGAATGAATGATATGAATGAGTGCCTGGAGTTCTGACTGAACATCTGTAAGCTCCACGTAGGCACCACCCTCAATCTGATAACGGCACGGTAAGCGAGATACAAGAGTCCTCACAAACCGGAGTGCACTGGTGACGTGCTCTCTACTCTCGGCCAACTCTGATGCTAAACTGTCTTCTATC